>CAHIKZ030000171.1:0-37500 GCA_903632075.3 Acanthosepion pharaonis
TATCAGCAATTTTGTTTTGGTGTCAGGAGTTTTATTTTATTTGTGCCTTTGCCACCCCTGTCGGACTAACTTCTGTATCGGCCCCTCCTGATCCCTGCTGGTCCTGTCTGTCTAAGATCTAAACACAGTGGGTAGACAGACCGGAGATCCAGTATAGTTGCTTTTAGTGACCAGGTATTGAGCAGAGGTCGGGAAAGGCGAGGCTGGTGATCATCCTGACAAAAGGGTTGGAGCGGCGCACTTGGACAGGAGGAGCGACCAGGAGGAGCGACGACACCGTTGGCGCCGTAACCAAAGGATCCACTTTGGGCCAGGGTAAAATTGTCACACACGCTCGTTCTGTGATATCCTTAGCCTCTTTCTGTTAGCATCTTTTTCTCCATTGCCTCGTGTCTCTTCTTCATCTTTGTGTAAACCAAAATATTCTTTGCCCTAAAGTACAGGTATATAACAGCTCAGCACTCATCCTTGTTACCAAAGAAATCCCCCCTTTCTCGTAATATTCTTCCAGCTTTTGAATTCATCCTTAGCCATCCTAATACGTCTATGGATCTCAGAGTCGCATTTACCATCCTCTGTCAGAACTCTTCTCAGATATTTAAACTTCCGAGTCTCGCTTGATTCTAGTGTCCCTGACCTGCAAATCGCATTCAGGCTCATCCTTTTACTGATGACCATAAATTCTGTCTTCTTGTTGTTTATGCTTAGTCCTTTCTTCTCACTCTCCGTTCTTTATCTTCTGTAAGAGATTTTGTAATTTATTTTCCTGTCTACTATCAGTACTGTCATCTGCATAAAGATGTAAATTAATCATTTTACCCGCATTCAGATCGAATTTAAACAACTAAAAAAAAAACAACCCCCCAAAACTGTGTGAAATATACACATGAGATCACATTTATACTTGCAAATAATCTCTAAATTTTTAAAAGTTATTACTATTTACGCAGCAAAATCTCTATCTTTTGTTGTTGTTGTTATCACAACGTTAGAGTCTAGAAGATTAAAGTACCAGTTTACGAATTTGGTGTCAGCTGGATAGTGCGACTGTACTCAAACTAATGAGTACCATGAACAGTATTAAAGGTCTATTAGCCAAGACAAGATATTCCTAAAGATAGACAAAGGATAAAACAGTCTGCCCTTTTTATTCAACCATAAACAGCCTTGGTGCGGGTGATATTAAAATCAACTCTTGAGACTATTTATTAATCTTTTAATGGAAGCATATTTTCATGAAAGTAATTCTCATGAAGGGAAAAACAAATAGGAAAGCTCAATATGATCGTTCTCCCAATAATACTTTTGCATTCCCTCTTTTACAAAAGCTCAAGATTAAATTTGAGTATACTGGGAGAGAGAAAAACAATTCAATATTTGAGAAAAAATTTCAAATTAAAATCAGAAAAATTAAATTCTCATTTTGAAACATTAAAATGTTCAACTATAAATGTTCTTAATGGTCAGCGAATGAGGCCGAATTTCTGGGGAAGAGTCAAGCTGGATTTCTGAAATGAGTCAGGCAGTATTTCTGGAATGAGTCAGGCAGTATTTCTAGGATGAGTCAGACTGAATTTCTGAGATGGGTCAGGACGAATTTCTGGGATGAAATAGGCTGTAATTTCTGTGATGAAACAAACTGAATTGAGTCAGGCTGTGCTTTCTAGGATGAGTCAGACTGAATTTCTGGATGAGTCAGGCTGAATTTCTGAGATGGGTCAGGACGAATTTCTGGGATGAAATAGGCTGTATTTCTGTGAATGAAACAAACTGAATTGAGTCAGCTGTATTTCTAGGATGAGTCAGACTGAATTTCTGGGATGAGTCAGGCTGAATTTCTGAGATGGGTCAGGACGAATTTCTGGGATGAAATAGGCTGTATTTCTGTGATGAAACAAACTGAATTGAGTCAGGCTGTATTTCTAGGATGAGTCAGACTGAATTTCTGGAAATGAGTCAGGCAGTATTTCTAGGATGAGTCAGGCAGTATTTCTGGGATGAAATAGGCTGTATTTCTGTGATGAATCAAACTGAATTGAGTCAGGCTGTATTTCTAGGATGAGTCAGACTGAATTTCTGGGATGAGTCAGCTGAATTTTCTGAGATGGGTAGGACAATTTCTGGGATGAAATAGGCTGTATTTCTGTGATGAAACAAACTGAATTGAGTCAGGCTGTATTTCTAGGATGAGTCAGACTGAATTTCTGGGATGAGTCAGGCTGAATTTCTGAGATGGGTCAGGACGAATTTCTGGGATGAAATAGGCTGTATTTCTGTGATGAAACAAACTGAATTTCTGGATTGAGTCAGGCTGTATTTCTGGAATGAGTCAAGCTGAATTTCAGGGATGAGTCAGGCTGTATTTCTGGAATGAGTCAAACTGAATTTCTGGTATGAGTCACACTGTCTTTCTGAGATGAGACAGACTGATGTCCAAAGTTTTGGAATAGTGACAGCAAAGATTAGAACATGATACCTTCGGAAACAAATTGAGAATATTAAATAATAGAAATTAAGTGTACATTGTATGATGAAAAGAAGATTTCGAAGAAAGACATAGAGGATTCATCATAATCTATGGCCTGTGTTCCTCCAAGACCTCGGTAATCATGGCTCTTCATAACTTTCTATCCTTTGCATCTCTTAGTAAGATCACACCTTTGCGCATTTTTCCCACTCCTTGTTTTGACATCCATTTACATTTTGTTAGGTCTGTTTTTCACTGTTTTCTTCAGTTTCCCATGTCCTCAATATGTCCTACGAGTGTCAAATTCTCCAAGCCCCCTTCCACATTAACAAGGTATATAGTTGTGTTACTTTCTCTCTGGCCCTGAAAAGGAAAGCTAGTGGATATCACAAAAGGCTGTATTTACTTACAGATCCGGTACGTTATGTGTGAGATTTCTGGGGCACATCTTAAATGTGTCTGCTAGAAGGATATTCTCTATAAATTTGGGGGTTCAGATTTATTTATCGAGGATCAAGTACGGTAGATATTAATTGGGGAAAGACATTATCCTATTTTAGTCATTCATCGTATCACTAATGTCATTTTCTACTTTCTTTTCCATTTTGAACCGGAATGAAAGACAAGTAGTGCTGGTTAATCTATATTATGAAGGTCACTTCAGATACACAGTCGATCATGTATCTTTCGAGGTAGGTTGCCATTTCTGTCTACGGTAGACCAGTTGCCATCCAAGGCTATAGAACCCGATCTCGCCTACAATTTACCCATAGCTGGAGGGAGAAGAAGAAGATTCATACCTTTCTCAAGGGTATTAGAACGTAAGTGAATGTAATGGAAACGAGAGGAATTCGAACTCGGCTCTCTGATTCCTCAATCCGAGCCGCTATCCATTACTCCACCTAGGGTATCATTTCCATATGTAATTTTAATTCTTGACTTTCGTAGCTATAGAAATGGTATCAAGAATTCCAACAATATGTCTTGCATACGGAAGAAAACTTTCATATTAGAACGAAAACTGCATAAAATCCGGCGTATTCGTTTCGGCAATGTTATCACTAGCGAGCCGCTAGAGGCACAACGGCAGCCCGCCAGTGATCCGCCCCAGAGGACCCCTGGCGTTGCCATCGGCGGCCCGCCAGCGTGCCACTAGCAGCTTGCTAGTAGAGTTGTTAAGTCCCGTTCCTCTCTAACTCCCTCACCCATTTTCCAAGTATGATGGCTAATATACTCCAGACCTATAAAACATAAAGTATAGTGGGAATCTGGAATAGACGCAAATCGTACCAGACCATCAAAGAAGCCGGGTGCAGCAGAGTATTTCCATCGGGTCAGTCCCAACCCACGAGTGGGGAAATGCATGACCTTACACCTGCAACCGGTTTGCAAGCGTGTGGACGATAAAGTTGCATATAGAATAAATTAGAAATATCTCATATAAGGTGAATGTAAGCTCCGCATATCGGACAAAGGTCGACAGCTTGTCGAGAGTGACTTACATAATGTTGGAGTGAATGAAATGTTAATTAATTTAAGTTACGTGTTTTCATTTGCCGGCACACGTACTTCGCTAGAAAAGCGAGGAAATAGAAAACTGAAGAAAATTATTTGTCCTAGAGTGAACCTGCTGAGGCAGCTTTGGGGTCCCTACTGAGGAATTGACAATATATTACAAAAAATACTGATAGAACGCTGCATGTCTGCTATTTTTTTGGCTGCTTTGAAATTCTTTCGTAATGTTTAGTTTCCAAATGCAAGCAATGATGCATTAATAATGCAATAATGCTTTCATAAAAATTATTATTTCATTGCTTTTAAATATCGATTAGTTTACAAGAATATGAAGACCGTGGGTTTTGAATTTCGGCGGTCATTCCTCTTTAACTGAGAATTTTGCGTGAACGAACATTGAACGAATTCAATTCAGAATGTATTGATTTCCAGATTAAATTAGTTCGATTGAAATGATTAAGTTTCATGTTTCATTGGAATTCGTGGCAGAAAAGACGAAACGAAAACCATTCTACTGCAAGTTAACTATTGCAAGTCTCAATTGAAAAGAATTATTTTCAAACTGTTCAGTTATCTTAGACATTAACTTGTTTACACCTACACATTATCTCATCTTTACAAGCCCTGGGGCAAAAGGGTGTCAATAAACAGGCCCCGAATAGTTTCCCCGCTAGCAGCAGAACAGCTTGGTATGTCCAGTTACAGGCCTCTCATGTCAATAAAAGCCGCTATTGTCAGAGATTCAGTGTCTTCTGCTGATGTTCCTATGCGCATTTTCTTTCGTAAGTCACGTACTGCCCGTCATGCTGAGGTTTCTGAGGCAGTGACCTCACTAGTCCTAACTCTGTTTTATTTTATTTACTGTCGTCTCCTTGCTTTCCCTCCCTGTTCCCCCTTAATTGTTAAGAGAACCATCTGTTAATTGTCCCCCCTCCAACCTCAACAGACCCTTGCCTTATTTTAGAACATTCCCGAAACCCATAGTAGTAGTGGCGTGCTTAGGGCAAGATAACCTAACGAAGCCCATCCCTCTACAGACTGGTTTCGAAGACTAATAAGTCTTGCTAATAACCTATTTCTAGAGAAAGAAATGCTATTTGTGCGAAACTGAATCCAATGAACTTGACCGGAATTCGAACTCATCTTGCCGCACATCCTCACATTATCACCGAAGTTAAGCAACGTCAAGCTTGGTTAATACTTAGAGGGGTAAGTGCTTAGGAATACCAAGTGCTGTAAGCTTCGATATGCGGCAGGTGTAAGGGATAATGACTCGGAATTGTTAATGACCGAAGTTAAGCAACGTCAAGCATGGTCAGTCAGTATCTAGATGGATGATCGCTTGGGAAGACTGTAAACTCGGATGTGCGGGTGGTGTAATGCATAATAGATGATTATTATAAAAAAAATAATACAATCTAAAAATATATTTTTTGGTGTTAAATTGCTTGCAAAGGGTTGATAAGCTGTAAAAAATGAATAATAGATAATTCGAAATTTATATCTGTATTCTTACAGTTAATAGATATTTCTTACTTCTTGCTTCCCTGTTCTACCTCCTCTAGGTATATTTTTCCTTCTGAGTCCGCTATCAGCTCAGTGTCATTGATGTATCCTATGAGGCTAAGATTACGAGCAACAATATTAAATCCTGGTCAGGGTCGTTCTCTTAGGATAGTTTCATTGTACATATTATGAAGTAATGTAAGCAAAGTGTCTGTTAAGGTTTAGGGGAAAACAGCTAACCGATTGCTCTCCCAACAATTACGGGGATAATAGGGAGAGAGGGGAAAGAGACGGGGCGGGGGGTAAAAAAAATAGAAATAAAAATAACTCTGCCTCGGAAACCACAGCAGCTTGAGGAACAAAATGCCTACCGACTTCACAAGACACTGTGACTTTCTAACTGCCGACTGTTGTTCTCCCCCCACCCAGACCTTATTAGCATAAGGCATCTTACACAGACCCGGATCTTGACTAGTTGCAGAGAGGCCTGTATCTAGCTAGACATGCCGAGCTGTCTCATTGTTAATAGGAAAAACCCGGATGTAACTGTTGTTGATAAACGTACCCACATGCGATCTTACGCCTCTTTTCCGTTCGCCACAGGACAAACAAATCCGTTGAGATAACGCGCCTTTACCTTACCACCATTTCTGTTTTTGTGCTCTTTCTTAACTCGTCCGCATACAGGCTATTTGTTCCCAACACTGTTAAAGATTATTCTAATATATTTCCCATATATATATGAGCTAGCAGTTCAAATACCTTTTTGCGTTTATCTTATCGAATACTTTTACCTAATCTATAAAGTTATAGGTCTTTTTGTATTTATATTGCTGGCTATGATAGCATTATGATAATGAAAATGATATTTCTTGTTCCAGTGTCTTGAACGCTGCTGCATTCTCCGTGACCGATTTACGGTGTAATCCTCTTATGAACTACGATAATTCTAATTCTAATTCTAATTATAAGCTTAGTTATATACACTTCACATTCATTTGACCTGGCGTCGCTATAAAAATAGATATACTGATGTCTTTCTATTCCTTTATTATTTACGTAATCGTGTCGCTTCTGTAAACCATTTCATGTTGTCAGCATCTCCATTACCTTTGCATCTGATCCTGCAGCTATGTTACTGTTCATCTTGTTGTGCCGATCAGATTTCAACGTTGCAGATCTTTTCATATTGCTGTGTCCTTGTTAGGGCCAGAAATAGACACAGAGGAATTGATTTAAACAAATATATTAACAGAAACAGTAATACAAACATATACAAACAAGAGTGTTACAGCAAGAATGTTCAGTTCGACTGTCAGAGCTGACTGCTGGAAGTTTCCCTCTCTAAAAGGCAGTACCTGCTCCTATTTATAGCTGGGAGAGTCCATGCGTGTGTGGGTAATTTACCATAATACATATTTTTATGCATCGTGGGTTTTTCTCTTGTGCCGTCGCAGGAAAGCTATTTACACCATCTTTGAATTATCTCCTGTTTTTTTCCGAATGTAAGTGTTCCGTTTTTAGATTGTATGCATCCTGCTGAGGCTAACTGGTTATTTTTTTACGGCTTATCAACCCTTTGAATATTTTTAATTGTAAAAATTTTGGTGAGGGATGATAATGATATAGTGATATGTCTTCATAATTAAGCCGTAGGTGAGGGCAGAAGGGGTGGTTTCATGCCTTTCCAAAGAATATTTCAGTGTAATTGAATATTATGAACCCAAATGGAATTGGAACTCAGCTCTCCGATTAAAAATTACCCCACCTGTACATCCAAGCTTACAGCATCTGGTATTCACAAGAGGTCATATATCTAGGTTCGATGTTGCTTAACTTTGGAGGGGTCAGGAATCGGTGATTCAAGCCGTGACCTACATAGTTTTTTCATTCGATATTCCCGTATTCAAATTTAACTTTAATTTAAATGAAAAGGAAAAAGATTCGGCGAGGAGTGCATAAACAGCTTGATCTGACCCCTTTTATATGTATTTGATGCAAAACCTGATGGAATGAATTAATTAGCAGATTTCAACATGACAGTTGAATTGCCGCAAGAAATACACCCTTGTGCAAATAATTGAAACAACCACTTTAGTTTTCTTTTCTTTCAACATATGGTCAGTTTTAGACCCACTGGTGTGACAGGGTGTAATCAATTTCTATTTTTGCCTCAGATTAGGTCATTTGAAGTAGTGTGCAGTAATACAAATCTGTTTTCGTGGTGTTTGATGAAATTTGTTTGACTTTGAAAAATATTGCGTCATCCGTGATTGCATGGTATTTTTTTATCACGCCCAAACACTATTGTCTCGATTGTCGATTAGTTGTCCTACACCCCATGCCTGCGATGGACGTTACTACGAGGAAACGTGCAGAAATTGTAACACTGCACAAACTCACTGGCAAGCCTTACCAGTGAGTAAATCAAAGTATCGGGAAAGAATCTCTCCTGATTTAAATCCAATCAAGGAACAACTTTGTGAAATGGACATACTAAGTAATAACATGTGATTTGGTCATGTTTTATTAGAAAAATACGAAAAAAAGTAAATAATAATGGAATTATTCGTCATGTTTCAATTAATTTGCACAAGGTTGTATGTATTTTAAGGCCCTAGCCAATGATTGATAATTTCTTGCCCAACTTGACGTCCATATTCGCTCATTTTTATCTTGCCGATGTGACCCCGATCTTCTGGCTTTCTCCTTCTATATATTGCATAGGAGTCATTCCCTTATTCATATTTAAATTCAATTTAAATCAAAGGGAAAACATTTTCAGTTCCCTTTGATCAAAATGAAATATAGTTATCCAAGTAGCCTAAGTCTCGTCCCCTTGTTCAAATTTAAATATAATTTAAATCAAAGAGGAAACAATTCAGTGTGTATGTGTTGGGGGTTGTACCCAGTGGGGGAACCCACCTTTGATCAAAATGATCTTGCTAATATCTGTAAACGTGCCAGCAATAAAACGCAGTGTCAAAAGGACGGGTTTTCCTACGAAATCGCCATTTTAACTCTTTTCATTCTTCGGAAATGTTTATTGATTTTAAAAGCGATGATTAGAATTGGAATGAAGCCTAAACACACGATGAAAGTGAATTATACATTGTATTTTTGCTCTTGGGAATTGACCAGAAAAATATTAAACTATATATTTTAATTTTATTTTTTTTAAGCGTTTCACCCCAAGCAAAGCGGGAAGCCATTAGTGCGCAAGGGGTTACAGAAGATTTGGAGCAAGAGCAGATAGGAGTGATAGAGGAAAGGATGAGGAGAAGGATTGTGGATAGATCAAGGCAACTGGAGTTATCGATTGACATTACATTTGAATAGCTGGAGATTATAGCTCTCAGAGAAACTGGAATAGGGAAGGGAGTTCCACAGGTGAGAGGTGCGAGATATGAAGCTATTTGACGGCTAGATTTAATAGTCTCAGCAGTGAAAGGGTGAGAGCGGGATGCCAGCCTCGTAGGGCGCTTAAATTCATGAAGTCTTGGAACCAGCGAAGGCAGCTCCTGAGCAATTACCAAGAAAGTATTTGTAAAAAAGACAGAGAGAGTCGACGGCGCGTCTGTGAGAGAGCGACTATAGACGAGATGCCAGATCAGGGCCAATTATATTGCATATCCGCTTCTGGATCTTATCAAGAACCCCGAGGCAAACAGAAGGGGCTCCAGATCATATATGGCCGCAATACTCCATGCATGGGCGAATTGTTGATTTGTAGATCTGAAGAATCGATTCCGGGGAGAAACATTTCCTGGCGCAGCACAGGGAGCCAACTTTCCTTGCTGTGGACGAAGCAGTTGACTCAATGTTCCATCTCAGGTCAGCAGTCAACGTGAGACCAAGTAACTGCAGAGAGGTACTCTCGAGAAGTTGAGCGTCAGGCATTCTAATGGGTGGGGGAAGGGAAGGAGCTCCGTGGTGATTAATAGAGAGCAGTTTTGTTTTTGAGGCATTTTACAAGAATAATTATATATTTCTAGGAGATCTCAATTTTTTCTTTAATACGCTTTCGCGAGCATTCAGGTCGGTGGACGAAAATAAATAAATTAATGGACTGTCTACTCAAATACGAATATCTGCTAAAAAATAACGTTTAAAGTGATAAAAAGTGTCAGATTATTAAAAATCTCTGACTTTCTAAAGAAAGTCAGAGATTTATCAATATAGAGGCTGCTGATTATTTGGCAATTAAGAGTTCAGATATTTTTGGTCACTGGGTGTTTTGAGATGTGAAGCACCTCCAGTATAAGGAAATTAATTTTTGAGATGTTTGAACGACAATAAAATAAAAATAGTAAAAAAAAAAGTCCTTCACATTTCTTTTTAATTAGCTATTTTTGAATTAATTCAGGTCCTGAAACGGCTGTTTTATACTTGGGTGATTTTTAATGAAGTTTCATAATTTGAATCTCGAATTAAAATATGGCGATATTGGAATAATTGCACACAGAAATGGGATCTCTTACCTTTTCATATTTCATTTTTAAACTGTAATTTTGGTTTGAAATCACGGAATTAAAAAAAAAGAAGTTTTTTTTTCTCGTAAAACAAATTTAAAACTATATTAATTCCAAAATAAAACCTAAAATTAATTTTTAAATTATTGCAATATCTTTTAAAAGGAGCAATGTCATTGCAATTTAAATTATTCGAACATACCTGATTTAACAAAGAAACCTTCATTCATTTTAACAGCTCTATACACTTTCTTTCCGGTGTTTTCATGGCGGACACAAAAATTGAGGTTCTGGCTATTCTGAGAGGTTATTTTCCATTAGGCTTCAGAGCTGCTAACGATATTTGAAGAATTAGGCAAGTGGGAAAAAAACTACCGTCAAAAAGGTTTTAAGCACACAAGGAAATGTCAGAAGTGATGACTTTGAAAACATCAGGTATCTGGACTCCTCTGACGAAATCGAACTGCAAGTTTGAATGCGTTTTTCGGTCTAATAAGAAAGTGCTAGTTCTGTATTCAAGATATGTTGCTGAATTTCCTGGTGACGTACTTATAGCTACTAAAGTCAAGCATAAAAGTTGCATATAGAAATGACAACGTCATAATTTAACCCAGCCAGGAATCACTTGCAATACATCCTAGAATAGGGCGACCATTATTTTTCGATTTTTATGGTTTTAGACGCAAAGTAGATAATGGCTCAAAGACCCAGGAACTTTTAGCTCTTGGATCATCAGAAGATATCAAATCTACATAAGATTTTAAAACCTACGTGGTGTCTCCAGATGATTGCCATTGTTATTTACAGCAAATAGTTCGGTTATGTATAAGAAATTATCACAGTCAGTTTTATAAAGGAAAAGTTAATTCTGAGTTTGTTACAACATTGTCTGCGTCCGAGTTTCCATGCAGGTATGTAATATATATATATATATATATATATATATATATATATATATGAAAAATATAGTCTTAAGATGTGCTATATTTATGGAATAAAGTGCTGAATATCAGAGATAGAGCGCGTGTAAATATAAAAGTGAACATAGAAGTCAACAATTAGAGGCGACAGTCTGTTTCATGCTAGATGCAATCGTCAGGTCACGAGTGCTGTTATTTTTCTCGGCTATTTATATATATATAGAACTGTTCCCGCCAAAAATAATAGTTAGAATAAACTACAACAATCAACCCCAAAATTGAATAAATAGCATTAATTATCTTCCCAAACGAAAACAAAACTATTAAATAAGCTATATAAGCAAATTTCCCCTACGTTAATAAAAACACCGATTGAAATAAAAATTAAAAATAAATGAATAAATAAATAAGATAAAAAATAAAAATAAATAAAAACAAGCAAAATAATTTAACCCAAATAAATAAATAAACAAATATACGACTTCCGGTAAAATAACCGCCAAAATAGACTACTCATAAAGCACCACTGACCCGTATATATATATAAATAGCCGAGAAAAATAACAGCACTCGTGGCCTGATGATTGCATCTAGCGTGAAACTGTCGCCTCTAAGTGTTGACTTCTATGTTCACTTTCATATATATATATATATATATATATATATATATATATATATAAAGTTTTTGAAGACAGTAGATCAGCTTCGTCAAGTTCTGAAGCAAAGACACCATCATAATCCTGCTTTAACAAATTTCATCTGTCAGTGTGGCTTTGTCACCTACAGCAAGCCTGGGCTAGTATCGTACTTAACAAAGCACAAATGAAATATGTCTTTCCCTTAACTCTTTCCTTTAACTGATTTTCTTCACAATAGCCCCTGCTAGCATGCATAAGGAAAACGAAAGGCACCATTCACTGCTGACACTCATTTACCTTTTCTCGATACTAGAGTCATTATATATATATATATATATATATATATATATATATATATATATATATATATATATGTTGATCCCCACCCAGCTCTGCGTTTCTTTGAAACTCTATGCTTGGATTTAAGGTAAGCTGTACATTCACATTTTATCATGAGAATGAAAGCGGACAAACACTCGCTGCCACGTATGATGTAGCATTTATGACATATCAAAAAAGCAGGATAACCTTATTTTCTTCATTTTCTTTTTTAGAATAGGACAATGGGACTTATACTAAGTTAAACTTAGTGTTGTGAAAGGGAAAAATACAAGTCTCAGCCTGGACACTGCCAACTACCTCCCCCTCTTATCTTTCTCTTTGTTTTTGTCGTTCTTGTATGTGTTATATGTAATAGGAGTAGGTAAGCTTTTTCTACCGCCCGGTCAACACTCCTCCCCCTTCTCTTGGGCATTGGTAGAGGCTTACACTTTGTTTCTTGTTTAGGAAGGGGTTCCCGGTATACTCTCTCTCTCTCTGTCCTCTGTACTAGTGCAGCTCTGTTTCTCCCGTGTGTACAGTCTGTGGCCTTACCTCTTCATTCTGAGGGTACACGGTTGACAGTTCTCTGGTTGCTGTTTCCGACTGGTAGTTAGGAGCCCTAACTCTTGCGTAGCGTCTTGAGCAGCCGCTGATCAGTTGTACAATACCGTGGTGTCTGTAGTGCCATATCGTGCATGGAAAGATGCCCCTGCAGTCACCTCCGGTGGGCAAACATGATGCAGGCTGTGCCAACTCCTCTCTGCCCACGTCACGGTCGATAACTGTCTGCTTCTTTTACTTCGGGCCTTCTCATCTTCCAACCATAATTCCACATGATGACTTACAAAGACCGAAAAAGTAATCCTAAACCAGCCACTCAAAAATCACCGAAACCCCTCAACATTTCGTTCTCCAACATCCGTGGCATTAGAACAAACTTCTGCAGTATGGAATCTTTCCTCACTGCGAACTGCCCGGATATACTGGCTCTCTGTGAGACCAACTTTGTCTCGTCTATTCCCTCCTCTGATCTCTCGATCCCAGGCTACCTTCCTCTCCTCAGAAAAGACTCTCTAACCCACATGCACAGCCTTGGTGTCTACGTCAAGGACCATCTCCCTCTGGCCAGAGAGTTGTCTCTCGAATCGCCAGACCAGTCGTACATGTCTCCGACTATCTCTTCTCAATGCGGTAAGCTATCTCTTCTTCCTTTACCGCTCTTCATCCTCTCAAGACTGTGGGATACTCGATAGCATTTCGGACAGCATAGACAAGGCTCTCTCCCTCCACCCGTTTGCTCATATATTTGTGTTTGGCGAATTTAACGCCAATCATACCAAGTGGCTTAAGAATGCTACTACTGACCTTGCTGGCATTCAAACACTTAATTTTTCAGTCTCTCAATCCCTCACGCAGATAGTTAACTTCCCCACTCGTTTTGCCTTCAACCGGGAAGGTAAGGCCTCTATTCTCGATCTGTGTTTTACCTCCAACCCCGAGTCTTGGAGCGCCACGCAACTTTACCCTCTTGGTAACTCCGATCATGCTGTAGTATCTGTTAACATCGCCTTCAACTCCACCCACCTGCAAAGAACCTCCTACCACTTCGTTCTACTATCAACGAGCTGACTGGGACTCGTTCCGTGATTTCCTCCGCGATGTCCCCTGGGATGTTGTCTTTACGCTCCCCGTCCAAGAATGTGCTTCTGAGGTCTCATCTTGGGTTAAAGCTGGAATCAACGTTTCATCCCCTCAAGGAAATATAGGGTAACGTCGCACTCCTCTCCTTGGCGAGCCGCCATTGCCCATAGGAACCAATTCTTTCACCTATTTCGTAGCGATATGTCGGACTGCAATAGACGTCTCTTTGCCTCCGCCCGTAACGAGTGTAAGCGTGTTCTCAACGAAGCTAAGTCACTATTTGCTGCTCGGTTGAAGGAGCGTATTGCATCTCGCAAATTTGGCTCCAAAGATTATTGGCGTCTCTGCAAGAGCGTACTGAACAATAGCAAACCCTCTATACCTCCTTTGTTCAACCAGTTCGAAGTCCTGACCTCCTCTGCCGACAAGGCTGAATGATTTGCTGGGAAATTTTCATTCATCTCAACGCTCGACTCTTCCTGTGTACCCATACTCGACTTCCCTCTTAGAACTGAGGCCGTATTGAGTGGGTTACACATAACCCCGTCTTTGGTATTGGGCATTATCTCCAATTTAGATCCCAGCAAGGCTAGCGGTGGGGATGGGATACCAGCTATTGTCTTGAAGAAATGCGCGCCTGAACTGGCGCCCGCCCTCTATAAACTATATAATTACTGCCTCAAGGAATCTTGTTTTCCTGACTACTGGATGTCCTCTTCGATTGTTCCTGTCTTCAAGAACTCTGGCAACCCCTCTGACCCTCCTAATTACCGTCCTATCAGTCTCTTACTCCTCTTCGGCAAAGTCTTCGAAGCCCTAATCAATGCCGAAGTGGTTAACCACATTATATCCCATGATCTGCTCTCAGACAAGCAATATGGCTTCTGCTTTGCCCGATCTACAGCTGATGTGCTTACGGCCATCACCGAAACTGTCTACCAAGCTGTTCAAAATAACGGGGAAGCTCATGCCTTGGCCCTAGACATCTCCAAAGCGTTTGATAGGGTTTGGCATGCCGGCCTTCTTCGCAAGCTCCAGGGTTATGGTATTACGGGTCGATTGTTTGACCTAATACAATCATTCCTGTCAAACCGTGAATTGAAGGTCGTTCTCAACGGATTCTCCTCCAGTTCCTATCCCACAACCGCAGGTGTTCCCCAAGGCTCCATTCTTGGCCCCACTCTATTCCTTATTTTTTATAAATGACCTTCCTGACGCCATAGATTTCCAAGTTGGCATCTACGCGGATGACACTACAATTTACACTTGCCTCAAAAACAAATCTAGTGTCGCTGACAAAACTAACCTGGCCGTGCGTCTCGAAAAGGACCTCCAATGGCAGGAATTGGCTGGTCAACTTTAATGCCTCAAAAACAAAACTGCTCTCTATTAATCACCACAGAGATCCTTCCCTGCCCTCCATTAGAATGTCTGATGCTCAGCTTCTCGAGAGCACTTCTCTGCGGCTGCTCGGTCTCACGTTGACTGCTGACCTGAGATGGAACAAATACATTGAGTCAATTGCTTCGTCCACCGCAAGGAAAGTTGGCTCTTTGTGCCGCACCAGGAAATTTTTCTCTCCGGAATCGATCCTTCAGATCTACAAATCAACAATTCACCCTTGCATGGAGTATTGCTGCCATATATGGTCTGGAGCCCCTTCTGTTTGCCTCGGGGTTCTTGATAAGATCCAGAGGTGGATATGCAATATAATTGGCCCTGTTCTGGCATCTCGTCTACAGTCACTTTCTCACAGACGCGCCGTCGCATCTTTCTGTCTTTTTTACAAATACTTTCATGTTAATTGCTCCGAGGAGCTGCATTTGCTGGTTCCCAGACTTCATGAGTTCAAGCGCCCTACGAGGCTGGCATCCCGCTCTCACCCTTTCACTGTTGAAACTGTTAAATGTAGCCGTCTCTTCTACTCCAATAGCTTCATATCTCGCACCTCTCACCTGCGGAACTCCCTTCCCATTTCCAGTTTCCCTGAGAGCTATAATCTCCAATTATTCAAATGTAATGTCAATCGACATCTCTAGTTGCCTTGATCTATCCACTATCCTTCTCTTCATCCTTTCCTCTATCTGACCTTGCTCCAAATCCTCTGTAACCCCTTGCGTCCTATTGGATTCCCGCCTTGCTTGGGGTGAATCGCTTAAAAAAAAAAATGTATAGGCACCAATTTTTTCTTTCACAGGTAATGACAGCTTTTTGGCAAAAAAGGGAGTTATCCCCCTCGATCCAAAGCGTTTTTCCGTAAATTCTCATTTGTTTAAAATATTATTTAAAATATATATTTTTTCTAATGTTTCGTCTTTCGAACTTAAGACTTTAAATGATATAAATTATAAATAATTAATTTATATATTATAGACAACAATAATACAATAAACATGTCTTAACGCACAATTTAAAGTCAACTTTATAACATAACACTTAATAGTCAGTGAATATCCAGAATCTGAAGATTGCGTATTTGCATGAAACACTGAGTCGTTCTATCAACGTAGGATTATTATGTGTGTTCACTAATATATACTTAATAGCTCTATTATATAACATTGAAGACATATATATGTACATGCAAGTGTATGTGCGTATACGTATCTTTTTTTTATCATACCCATATCTATCTATGTATCTATCTGTATATATATATATATATATATATTAAGAAAAGTCCGACAATTTATTTATTAAAGACATTATTTATTAAAAACAACGTTAAACATAAAAATGTCTTTAATAAATAATATATATATATATATATATATATATATATATATATATATATATATATATAATGTAATGTATCTATGTGTTATAAGTTAATTGACGGGTACCAGTTAAAGAACACACATCTACTCATACACATACACACCATAATTTGACCTAGATGTTTAAAATGAGATAATACTATAAAATGCCCCCCCTTCCCCCCTTCAGCTGATTCGGAACAACCTCTACTCAGCAATAAAAAGAAATTTGGAGTAAAAAAAATATTGAAAACCTAAAAATCAGATAAATATAAGATTTTATTGATTTTCCCGGTAGTGTTTTTTTTTTTTAAAACCTTCTTTAAAATACATTTCTAATTTTTATAAATTATAAATAGAATTATATTTCTCTCTTTTAATTGGAGAAACATTCTTCGGCTGCCATTGAATTAAAATTTAGCTTTCTGTCTGACTACAGCCAATGGCTAACATGAAAAGGTATAAGCTGATTTGTTTTTTTTTTTTTATCAATTGGCACCAAGTAAGGAATTACTGTGAATGAAAGAGACTGAAAAGATTTTAGAAGAAACCAGAAACCCAATCCTAAACCGGAAACCAGATATAAACCTCTACTCTAATTAAAACGATCGGTGAGGGGATGTGCGTTCAGTTGAAGTTATTTTATACATTTATTTATATATATTTAAACTGAATATATTTTATGTTTGTGTGTTCAGAAAATAATATCCAGTTTTAAAACAAACATATTATTATGGCGGCGCGGTGGGGTAGTGAAGAGCGGCTCGGAAAAGAAAGCCGATTTCAAATTCCAGTCGGGTTCATTAGATTCACTTACGAGCAAATACACTTGGAAAAGGGATGAATCTAACTCTTCTCCCCACAGCAATGAGTAAATAGTAGAAAGAAACAGCTTGGATAGAGTTCAGTTCCGTCAGGCTACCTTTCCTTAAAACACACCCCATTGCTACTAGTATATGTGGACCCCCTACGACCCTAATCGGCTACGGGTCTCGTGATATTATTATAATTTTGTAATAATAATCTTCACTAAATGCAAGACCCAAGAGCCACTCAATGTAGATGTTTAATGTGTGGTGTTGTACGGCAGTAAGAAAAAAAGCAGGAATTGAAGTTCATGGTATTTTGCAGGAAAGATAACGATTAACCCTAGACTGGAAGAGGTGAAGATTTTAGCGATTGGAGAAACATCCTACCGGGAGTTTATTCCACAAAACAGTTCTTGAGAAGAACCTGCCTGAAGAAGCTTACTCGTTATTAATAAATTACGGGGAGAATGAGTATGATTCACACTTGTGTACGTGGCATGGTGGTTTATAGTTGTAAAGCTATGGGTGATGAGACTAAAGAATTTAGCTCGTCAGAACATATGCGATGGAAATAGTGAAAGAGCAGTGAGAAGCTTACGACGTTTCGTCAGTGGAAAAAGGGGTTGTAGAGTGGAAAATAATTCATCACCCACAAGGCTTCATAAACGCTTTTTAATTCTATATATATTTTAACTAATCGGTGACGTCATTTGAGACGCGCGGAATTCTTTGAATTCGCAGACAATTGCACAAAATAGTTTGTCTTTCTTTACAATACATCCGAATCAGTTGTGTTAATATAGAAGAAACAGAATGTTTCTCCATATGAGAATGTGTGTTTCACGTATTTACGTTGTTTTATGCATGCCTGTAATTTTGCAGCAGTCGCCAGCTTATAAGCAGTTAGATGTCTTAATTTTACTGATATATATATAAATATATGAGGTTGATATCTCATTTTTGTTTTTTTCGGGAGCCGATGTTTCGTTATAAAAGCGATGAATTTCATTTACACGCAAATACCCTCTGGGAAAGGTATAAATCTACCCCTTCTCCCCCAGCAATGGATTAATTAGTACCATGTGTTTCGCTAAACCAAAAAATCTTACAATCTAAGACTATTTCCTGGCTTTAAATAAACTGCAAAGGGTTAATAGCCATAGAAGACGAATGAATCAAACAAGTAAGTCACACCCAGTGAGCTTCAAAATCCTTACTCATTAGTTATGCTCAAGCAGAAAAGCTAGTTCACCATCACCCTACCCCGAGGCGCCTAATATCGAAAATAGTTTTAATATCTTAAAATAGTTAAAAATTTGATTTGTATATTTCGTCAGGTCTTTAGAATTGGGATATTAGATTAAGAAATATATTAAGAATTTTTTAAAATCACTTCCTCTTAAGAAAGGCAAGTGTGTTACGGAGAGTGAAAGAGAATGCAAAAAGGAACTGGGAAGCCAATCCTAAACAGGAAACAAAGGGTAAACATTTACTCTTGTTCAAAAGATTTGGTTCTAAGTTGGGAATATTTAATTCGGTGACATGTTAAAATTCAGAAGGAATGTGTTCATTTCTTTATTCAAAATGAAATTAGGGGCTTCTTTTCTTTATTGGTTGTTTGAAACGTAAAACCCAAATCCACAAGAACGATAATAATTTTTTTCAACCAATTTAAAAAAAGAAAAAACAACAAAAAATGATTAATATCATCTCATTGAAAACATTGAAAAGCTGTTTTTAAATACCTTTTACTTCGCTGTCAGAAGTCAATAAGAAGATCGCTAAAAAAGAACAAATGAAGAAAAAGACGGCAATAGGAAAAGGATGAAAAAAAAGAAAGAAAAAGCAATAAAGGTAGAAGAAAACAGAATTGTATTATAAAAGAAGAAAAGACGTTAAGAGAATAAAGTGAAGCGAAGGAAAAAGTGAAGAAATGTAGGCGAAAAGAAAGAAGGAAAGAAGGAAAGGGCAAAAGAAAAAAGAAATAGAAAAAGACAGAAGAAAACGAAACGCCAAAAGATGAACGTACGTAAAAGAAGAAAGAAAAAGAAGAAAACGAAATAAATTAAAAGGGAAAAGAAAAAGAAGAACATGCAGATAAGAAATAAAGGAATAAAAAAGAAAAATTAAAGAAGACAAAAAAGAAAATAAAGAAAAAATGTGAAAAAAAAGAAAGAAAAGCAAAAAGGAATAAAGAAAAGAAAAGAAAAAGAAAACAAGCGTAGGAAGGAAGAAAAAGGATATAAACAAAAAGCAAGTAAATAGATCTATAAGATGGATAGATAAAGAAAACGTAAACGAAAAAGAAATTGATGAGAATGAAAAAAGAAAGATTAAAAAAGTGTGACGAAAAACAAGAGAAAAGAAGGAAAAGAAAAGAAAAGGAAAAAAGAAATAAGACAAATTTATCAAGGGATAGAAGAAAAGAACCAAAAAAAATGAAGAAAAATTCTTCGTAATTATCAGGATAAATAAAATTGTATATTATTTCTCTTTCAATTCTTTCTACCATGTTTTTTTTTGTTAGTTTCACTCAATCAAATTCTCTGTCTACAAGTATTTCGATTTCCTATATATTTCTCCCAGTTTCTTAATTCCAGTGAATAAGTCAGTTTTTATGTTACTGGGCAGCTAATAATACACTACTAATACTATTAGTACTACAATTAATTACTACTACTATCAGTACTACAAGAATGAAAACTCTTACATTCACTACTTCTACTGCAAGGCATTTATTTTTATTCACGAGTGACTAGAAAGTAATGTAAAAAAAATCTCAAAACAAATAACTTATTGACATCGTATATCATTTCAAAGTACAAAAATCCAGCGATATATTAACATATCATGTGAGAGTAATTTTTTTTACTGGTTTCATAACCCGAAGGAGTTGATTTAATCAGCATTAATATAAAAAAAAGCTATGATAATAGTGAAGAATCAAGGACCGACAGAGTGAAAGAAAAAAGACAACAATCATTTATCAATGGGAGTAGATAGTTTCGCCTATCGTCCGGTTCACACTCCTCCTCGGTCTTTTGAACAGAAGTAGAATTTTATCCCCTGTTTTCTGTTTAGCATTAATTTCCCGGTTCCTTCTAAAACCTTTCCTTTCTATTTCACTTCCGGTGACTCCTTGTGCGATAATCATAAGTGGCATTTAAGATCCGCCAGTGATTTACAAAGGAGGCCACATATGGAGCAAGTGTGAGGATTGTGAAATCACTGTTAGATTTGCTGACCTTTTAGATCTTGCTCTCGCTTCTTGAAGATGATTCAGACAAGCAGATTGAAAATTGCTGAGCCCACCTAAACACGTTGATCTCCATTCTACCCGCGCCAATGCTAAGCGCTCAATGGTGTTATGTGGTATATTAACTGCTGACAGCTTGTCTTTGTATCTTAGCCATGGGCGTCCTACATTCTTGTAGCCCTGATCTAACTGGCTGTACATTAGGATCTTGGGTATCCTGTCATCAGATATTCTCAAGACATGACCAGTCCACCGTAAATGAGACTGTATGATAAAAATCTCGATTCCTCCAATATTACACCTGTTAAACAGGTCTAGGTTAGATGTTCTATCTTGAAGCTTAACTCCACAGATTGCACGCAGATAGCATTGTAATATATATATATATATATATATATATATATATATAATTTTCCAAAAGGATAGAATCCTGGTAGAACTCAATGTCCAGGACGGAGCAAGAATATAATATCCAATTCCTCTGACATTGCTTTTTGAATTTGTAGGTCTGATGAATTGGATCGTCATTACTATTCCAATGTAATAAATTATAACTATGGAATATTAGTTGGAACCTTTTATATATTATATTATATTATACATATATATAGCTACATATTATATTATATATCTGTCATATATAAATTTTCCAGTTATATATATATGTATATATATATATATATATATATATAACAGATACGCCCCTGGGAAATTTAATTCCGGTCGAGCATACTTGGGAGAAAGCGTGAATGTGTAAACAATGACTACTATTGCTAATACTGCAAAGTTCTTCCATGAACTGAGTCCCATCAGTCATTGGCGTGTTTATTCGAAGAATAAGTATGTAAAATAAGTAACTGGGCGCTTATAACTCAGGAATAAAATCTCCGACTGATGTCAAATCAGACGAGTTTCGATCCCGATTTGAGGCAATCGGATGTCTAACCACACGGATGAGCTGTGGATGACAATATATATATATATATATATATATATATATATATATATATATGAAATCAGAACGAATCGAATATAAATTCCAACGTTCGTAACATTAATTTAAATGAGGACTCAATATTCTTTATTATAGGATATTACATTCAAACATGTAGATAAACGCTACACAAATGAATGTTTCGATGTGTATCAACAAATTTCATCAGGAGTTAGTAAATGACTGATTAGTACAATTTATTAGGATTTCAATAACATACAATGTTTTTTCACACGAAAAAAGGTAAGAAAAGATAATGAGCAAGAAAAAAAAATCGAGCTACGATCTCTTTTCGGAGAAGAAGAAGAATAAAAAAATGGGGTAGCTAGCAGCGGAATCTGTTATGTTTATAATCAGTTAAACCAATGAAAATGGCTTATGGTAAGTAAAAGGTCATGAAACAGAGATTTAAAATTGTAGCTTACCAAGTAGGTTACTTAAGCTTGCCAGGTAGGTTATGTATTGTTTTCTTCTGTCCCTTTTACCTTCAATCTATGTTTTGTTTATTAAATTTTCCAAGCCCCCTTTCCTCATTATGTGACATAAAAATTCAACTGTCTCTTTCTGGTGTTAATTATAAGTTTCATTTTTATGCCGATTTTCTCTAAAACTTCATCGTTGCTCACATGTTCTGTCTATGGTATTCTCAACATCCTCCTGTGGAACCACATTTCTGTTGCTTCAAGTCTCTTCTTCATTTGTGAGGAGATTGTCTAGCATTCACTGCCATATAAGATGACTGGTGTTATGTAACAATTCAGTACTATTTTCTTTGTTTCCCACAATTTTTTTTTTGTTTTTTAAGACTTTGCTTAGTTTCTGGAAGGCATCTTTCGCTATTTGTAATTTGCATGTTGGGCTGTTTCATTTTACTAAAGATCATGCATAGATGTATAGTTCTTTCTTCTCGCTTTTCTTCAATAATTCAATAGTTCTTGCAGTTTCCTTTCTGTGTCTACTATCAACCCTGTGTCATCTGCATAATTTATATTGTTAAGATTGTGGCAGTCAATAATAAATCCTGGTAGGACATGTATTTCTCTAATAATCGCCTCATTGCATAGGTCGAATAATTCCGGTGAGTCTACCAACTGCATAAGAGCCACTAATGAACGTAGCATGTCCAAACTTGACCTGACATTTCTTTAAAGCCGCCGCTAAAACAATAAGAGATATAGTTAGCAGAAAACGAGATATCAACAACAAGACAGAGACGGGAATATACAGAATAGATTGTACGAAATGCCCAATTATGTACATCGTTGAAACATCCAGAAATCTCAAGAAATGTCTATATGAGCATGCCAGATATATGCTGCATAAGACAACTTTAAAAAGCACTGATCATTCCCCTTAATACATTTGATCAAAATTTCGGCTTAATAGATACCAGTCTCATCAGGAGCAAAAAATTGGATTCACTGAGAAATGAATTGAGAGTTTTCTAATCCCACAATACACGACAATAAACTTAAAACTATGACCATGCATAGCATCAGCGACCATCGCAAAATCAATAATAGGATAATGTGCTATGCGTTCTTGCAGAAAAAATGTTTGTGTGGGCTGAATTAAAATCCAACAGACACCATATATTTGTAGCAAAATAATCGAAGAAACAAACAATCTTTCACACGGCTCTACAAATTCAAATAAGTTTGTATTATAGAGTATTAAACTTCATTCAAATTGAAAGAAATGAATTACAAATATTCTTAGTAAAATAATTTCACACAAATTATTTTGTCTTTCTTTACGATACACCCGAATTAATTGTGTTAGTATAGAAGAAACAGAAAGCTTCTACATATACGGATGTGTGTTTCACGTATTTACGTTGTTTTATGCATGCCTGTAATTTTGTAGCAGTTGGCAGCTTATAAGCAGTTAGATGTCTTAATATTACTGTTCACGCTTGTAAACAAACTCTGTATGTTTTTATGTGTCAATATCGCTAAGCCTTTTTGTAATAGCATATACTTGAATAAATATGCGAAATGTGAGTAATTAAGATTTGAGAATTTCAGTTTGTACAGAAAAGATAAACTGAAAAACTAATTTGCGAACTAAAATTGATCGCTTTTATAAGGAAACATTAGCTTCAGAAAAAAAAATGAGATTTTTATTAATTTCTTGTTTATTGATTAATAAATATTCATCGAATCTTTAAATATCCATTTTAAGGAGGGAGAATATTATTGATCATTTTCTGAAATGATTCTTCAAAATTTGGCAGCAAACAACAAATCTTAAATATCTGCGAATTCAAAGGATACAGCCTGTCTCATATGACGTCGTTCATTAGTTAATATATATATAAATACAAATTTTTGGAACCGGATCGTGTACAAAAATGAATTTCTGTGTGAGCAGGCTTTGTACAAAAAAATAATTTCTAGTGACAGTACCTAAATCTATATCATTTTTCTGCAATTCTTTAACGGGGTTCCACACACACACACACAAACACACACACACACACACACACACACACACACACACACACACACACACACACACAGAGAAACTCTTTCTCTCTATCTCTCCTTCTCTCACACACACACTCACTCTCGCACACACACGCACGCACACACACACGCACACACAAACACACACACACATATATATATATATATGTATTACTCGGAACCAATGCAACAAGGAATACATACAAGGTGAAACATCGAGGAAATTAAATAAACGGTTATATGAACACAAATAGGATATTTTACAAGATAACACACGAAATGCAATAATTGTTCGCCCTAATGAGACTAACAAAATATTGATTTAAAAAAATGCTATTCTTATTAAAAGAGAAAACAATTTGCTCAAACGAAACTTTAATCGCTAGATCCATCTCAATAAATTTAGGTCCATTTTTTTACGTTTCACCATTTGTGGCAGTGCTATTAAAATTATGATATATCAAGTGTGAACATATAGAAAATTTGGCCCATATATTACCAAAAATAATTCAATGAAACTGAAAACATTATTTTTTAGGAAATGTTTCTTAATTTAATTAAACTTATTGTTTTCTTTCAAATTTGATCAAAAGAATAAATGTAAACTTAATATTTCCTTTTTTAAATTACGTGTCATTTTCCAGTTGAATTTTGAAATTCATTCCGTTGCTGTTCGCCACAAGTTTATTTTATTAAATAAAGACATGTTTAAAGATTTAATAAATGTGAAGTTTAATGTCATTTTCGAGTATGGAACCTTTTTAATAGAATTTCATTTTAGTTTTTCCTTTTAGCAACTGTTAGGGTATTTTTGGTATGGATGTGCAAAAAGGAAATAATTTTGATATCTCGCATTGACTGACTATAATAATAATAGTAATAATAATAATCTAAATTTATATCGCCCAGTATAAAAATAAAATTATTAATTATACTGACTAATAAAAGCGTATAGAATAAAAATTATATTCTTAAACTAATGGTTATATAAGGTTAAACAAAATTTGGTTTTAAAATTAAATAACAAATTGTTGATTATCGCACAGCTGGTCTTCCGCACTTCTTTAGGATTTATTTTTATTTTTGTCCGCGTTTTTTCGGACAGGGGTAGAATTACAGTCTTTCTAACGCATCCTTTGACCTCACAGGTCAGCGTGCGTAAGTAAAACGTCATTTGAATTCTGTTTTACGTAAAATGTAAGCCTTGCTTTCAGAAAATTCAGTTAATTCATCCTTAAATTAACTAACAGACTTCAAAACAAAACTCTAGGAAAAAGATTGAATTTTAAAGAGAATTTTAAATTTGTTGCTTACATTTTTATATACAAGTGGAGAAAGAACGCGCTAGTTGAAATATAATATGCAAATGTTTGTCCATACATGTGGATTGATACAAGAATGTGTATTAAAAAAATTCAAATTGTCGTAAATGACCCTAGCTAAGGAACCCTTTGTCTATTTTTAATAAAATTTAGCTCTGCCCTCGGCAGAGATTCAAGGTACAATATGCTTCTAAAATGATTAGGGTATTATGTATCCCGAGAATACACACACACACACACACACACACACACACACACACACACACACACACACACACACATATATATATATATATATATATAATAGCTGGCCATTCGTATCCGAGGATACCCGTCTATTAGGGCGGCTAGCTCAGGCATACCTGTGTTTTTATACTGCAACTATTCTGAGCAGACCTTAGTTACAGTTTCTGGGAAAGAGCGTGTTTTCTAGCGTGGTCAAAAATATGTGTGTGTGTGTGTGTGTGTGTGTGTGCGTACAAGTTTGGTCAAAGACGACTGACAAGGTTGTCTGGTTAAGTTTTTTATATAATTTTTCATGTGTTCTGATATTTTTTTTTCTTATCAGTACATCAATTATATAAAAAGTCCAAATATTTTATATATCGATACGCTTCGGCTATACTTTTAGCCATTATCAAGAATTAATTTTATTCCAAACACGGTCAGCACATTATGACCATGTTCATAGTTGATATTATTGAGCGTTGGATGACGCTATTATATTTGTATTATCTACGAGTATGTTGTTGATAGAGTTTGGAAAGTCTCCATGTGTATTTAAATGAGACCTAGTTGAACTATGGTCAGAGAGATTCAACGTGAGTCTTCTTGTTAAACATGTTGTAGTATATCCAATATAATTACTTACGAAAAAAATTATATCAAAAACTTAACCGCAGTACCTTGTCAGTCGTTTTTAAAGAAACTTGCTGCACAGATACACAATTATACAGGATGCGATGGGTAAATTGCCACCATTTTATATTTTTGCGCGTTGTTTGCTTTTTTTTATTTTGTCAACGGCACAGTATAGTTGGGCACCGTCTTTGAGAAAAAGAGCACCATGACGCAATTCACTCCGGCATGCAGTACTGCTTGGCATTCGCACCGGAAGCTCAAATACAAACATTTGGAGAGTGTTTGGGTGTCAATCTGAGGATTCGAAAAGAGCTGGATGAGTCTAATGGCGATTACGAAGGTGCTAAAGCTCGGAAAAATCACTCTGTTTTTTTTCCTATAAGAAAAGAACTCCCGAATGTTTTGGTGAGGTTCCCAGACTCAACACGGAGGCCTATATCAAGCGCCTTGAAGGGGTAGTGCTACTCTGGGTTCTTGCTGGAAGCCCCTATGTCTGGCAGCAGAAATCTGCACCATATCATACAAGCAGGAGAAACCAGTCATGGCTGTCAGACAATTTCTGTGACCAGAGACATCTAGTCATCTAACTCCCCAGACTGCAACCAGCTTGATTATCAGAAGAGCGAGAGACCAACAAAACTCTTTGTAATGCCAAAGAAGAATTAAAGGCAAGAATTATGGCAGCATTAACTCACAAGGAGACCGTTCAGAAGAGTTGCAGAAGATTCCGAAGTTGTCTGGAGGCCGTGAGTGAAGCCAATGGAGATTTTATTCAATAAATCTACTCTTTAGTAATTCAAGATACTTTTGTGTAATCTTGGTAAATATAACTGTTAAAATGAGATGGCATTATTATGTTCATGTTACGGCATTTAGACGACAATTTATCCATCGCACTGATTTTTCGAGAAATTTAACAGAAAATATGTGTCCTCTGACAGGAATCGAACCTGTATCCTACAGGGAACCGTCATACAGCTTGACGTGTAGGATACAGATTCTATTCCTGTCGGAGGAGATATATTTTCTAAGAAATTTTTCGGTCATTCAAGCCGGTAAATTTTGTTAATACTCTTTATTACAAACTGAACATTTTCGTAAAAATTTGTATCTATAGAAATAAACAATAAATATATTAAAATAATTCTCGGATTTAGTTCATTTCATAATATATGATGTCATATATACATATATATATATATATATATATATATATATGATATCATATCTACATATCTATATATATCTCCTCTCGATATATATATATATATATATATATTTGAATAAAAGACAGACCACGTTAAGATTCCATGTAATAAGCTATTTCACCATAACCCCTTTAAGAGGGTTCTGGATCATCAGACTTTACTTCCAAAAGCTGAAATGAAAAATGAAAAAGAAATTCACACGTTTTTTACGGACCTCATCAAGTATACGCAAAGTTAACGAAGTGAGGAAGTGAGGTGGGAGAGAGGATATGAGTGTGTCATATGTATCATTTTTGTTTCCTATTTTAACCCCAGTGTGTCGGCTGGATGTTGCTCAAGTTTAACGCGTCTCGTTTCTAGATAAAGGTGGTTAAGGGGTGAGCGATAAGGACTACATTAAGGAAGACGTGTTACAACAGCCCCAATAAATTACACGACAGGTTTTTTCATTCATATATATATATATATATATATATATATATATATATATATATATATATATATATATATATACGTAACAAATGTTTAATAAATCATCATGTTTCCTTTCAATATCAACAAAATGATTCATGCAGCGAATGAAGAAGAGAAGAACGTGGCAACCCGATCGTTATAAATCTTGCTTTCTAGTTGCTGAAATGTTTCGTATTCCCTCGTCATTGATAAATAGGAGAAGTCCCGAGATGGATCTTCTTTTAACTCCATGTTTCGACTATACGAAAGAAAGAAAAAAGCGAGTATTGGATAAAATGGAATACAGGAAATAAACAAAATCAAGGCAAGCACTATTGGAATAAAAAAGCGAGAGGGTTTAAAATAGAATCGTAAATAGAAGAAAAACTACATTAAAACAAATCCCCTTTTGGCAGATAAAAACGAAAACCAAAATTCCGATACTATCAGTTAGGATTGCATCAAGGAAATGATATTGAGGAAAAAAGATGACCAATATAAAAGGCTCATATCCTTTTAGCTGGTGTTCAGGTTTGTTAAAGAAAAAAAAAACCTTAAAGGTACTAGATTTGTGCCTTGATTTTGCCAGAGATGTTTTTCCAGTCATCAACAAAACACATTCAGATTATAATTTGAAAGTACTTGAGATATTATACATCAAATCTAAGCAGCCTTCTCTCAGTAAGCAGATGTGCTTGTTAGGTCTCAATGATATCTCTGTGACTTTTTTACCGTAAATATTTTTCTTGCTTTTCCTATCCTTATTTTAATATATTTGGATACATTATGCCAATAAGAGGATAGGAAAATCATTTCGATATATAGTTGTGGGCAGAATTATTCACACCCCGTTCCATAATTACAAATAAATCTGTAATGCTTAAATTTTTTATGGAACCTTCATGTGATTGTTTTCACAAATGATTAAATAATGAATTAGGAAAAGCGGTTATTCCTACAAAAACATTTTTGTTTTAATGTCAAACAACCATACAAAGAGATAACCAAAAACCATTTAACATGGGAGAAAAGTATTGGCCATCTTGCCTCAATAATTAATTATGTCATCTTTATTCAATAAATTAATTATTGCCTTTAATCATTTTGAGAGTTCTTTTTAAGATCGCTAAACACACTGATAGGCATCTTGCTCCATTCTTTCTTGGCAATAAAGTCTAATTCTTTTAAATTCGAAAGATTTCTTTCTCTTACTTTTTTGTTTAAATATGTTCATAAATTTTCAATGGGGTTTAAGTCAGGACTTTGTGAGGGGTACGCCAATACCTTCATTTTGCTGTCATCTATGTATTTTGTAACAATTTATGCCGTGGGTTTCGAGTCATTGTCATGTCCAGTGACGCCCCAAAGACTGCATTTGTGCAATTTCTTTCCTATTAGTTTTAAGAATAGCCAAATACTGCTCTTTATCCATGATACCCTTGTACTGTCACTAGTTCTCCCGGTCCAGATGCAGCAAAACATCCCCAGAGCAGAATACTTCCACCACCGTGCATAATGTTAAGTAGGGTATTTTGGGGTTTCAGTTTCATTCACTTTCTTCCATACATAACGGGAGCTCATGTCACCAGATAATTCTAGTTTGGTTTCATCTGACCTTAAAACAAGTTCCAATATTTACTCTCATGTTCTAAATGGCTTCTAACATAAGCTAATCCGCATTTTAGGCGTTTAGCCTAAAACAAGAGAGTTTTCGTTGGGCGACAAGCTTGAAGTCCTGCTCGATGAAAGCATCTAGTGACTCACTTCGTCGATACTTTTAACCTTGATATCTTTACATCATTAACAATGTCCTTTGTCGTGAAGTGAGGATTCTTAGAGACATCTCTGACAATTTTCCTTTCCATTCTCTTACAAATTAACCGTTTTCTGCTAGTGCTTAATTTATTCTCAACGCAATGAGCCTCGTTGGATTTCTTGATAATGCCACGAATTATCGATCTAGGAACAGTTAAACGCTTAGAAAGTGTTTTACATCTATCACCTTCTTTGTACGCATCAACTATCTTCATTTGAAGAATCTTGTCAAGTCCAGCTGTCTTCGCCATGGCCGCAGAACGAATGAGTTATCGCGGTATATTGACATATTTTCTTCTTCATCACCTTTTAAAATGTTATAGAATCAGGCCATTGCTATTTCATTTTCAAAGTGTGTTTGTATTAAATGTCAAATTAAGAAAAACACATTACAATCGCAATAGAGCAATATTATTTCATGTTTTCCATAAGTGGACCGAAACTACGGATAACCTAACTGGAAAACTTGGATGAATGCAGGTGGAGCAGGATTTAGAAGAGATGGTGAAAAGACATCTATTGGGAGCTACAAAGGACAGGAAGATGTGGAGAGCCATGATCGCTCGTATCTTGATGGGACATGGTAGATAAATGAAGATATATAGAAGTTTGGGATGAAAGAACTCATTATCTGTCTATATTTCTTAGATGAGGTATTATGTACACTATTTACATTATTTGGACTATTGTCCTCATCTTTGTCGCCATATTTTTTTACAACGTTTCGGCCGTTGTACGCTCCGGTTTTTTTTTTAGGTGGTTGGAATGTCGAACTGAACCCAGTGAGCGAAATAAAGGGTTCAGTTCGACATTCCAACCACCTGAAGAAGACCGGAGCGTACAACGGCCGAAACGTTGTAATAAATATGGCGACATAGTCCGAATAATGTAAATAGTAAAAGAATTCATGTGTAAATTATTTTACTGGGAGATCGTTTGTCCGTAAGGCATAATCAAAATGGGCTGTAACGGGAGAGAGCTATGATAGAAAAATATATTCGCCTATTCGTATTTCCCCCATTATGTGCATTATATCAGTGATATAATAAAACCGTAGTCCACGGACGGAATGGAATGGCTGAAAGGAAAGAGAAAGACAAACATACTTTCTTCTTGGAGTGACTTTGATTTCACAAATACATACACAAAACTATATATACATGTGTACACATGCTCCATTCAGAGAATTATACACGAAGTGTAAGGAGAAACAAAAAAGAAGGATCTTGCGTATAATATGGAAAAAAACTTTGTTTCTGGAGAAGCTATATATAGGTCTCCAGATTAAAAAGTGCCGGATTCATCTATGTCCCAGTCGAGGACATATTCTACAAACAGGAAACAGCGGGTCTTCGGTGTTCCTAAATTGAGGACCATGAGTTCTAGTTTCTATGATAAATTCCCAAAGGAAAAACCGCACCATCTATCCGAACCATTAAGGACCGAGCTAAAGAAAGCAACATTTCGATTTTGCTGCTGTAAACGATCTAAAATTTGACTGCCGCTTTGGCCACTGTGTGGTGCGGCGTCACTAAGCGGCCGACACGTGACCCATGTGACTTATCGCAACCAAAGGGAGATAATCGCCTTCTGTATACCTAAATGGCGATTCCTCGAACAGTCAGTACCGAAATAAAAAAAACTTATTCATTTTTGTTTTGTTTTGACTTAAGTTTGTCGTCTTCCTTCACAGATTGTTGAACAGTAATCGTCTCTTAATGTTTGAATTTTGCTGTTATATCTTCATAGCTAGAAACTCTGGCTGACCTCAGAAACGCCATTTATAACTCTCTCTATTACAAGAATCTCTCTGAGCGCCACTTAACTATATATCTGTTCTTTCTCGGATATTGCTTTTCCATCATTTCCACTACCTACCTCTCCATTTTTGCGCTGCTTATATAACAGAGATGAAATCGAATGCCATCATCGCATTTTGTCTGGTTCCCAAACAACCATATCAATTGAAGCATAATTCTGTCACGGTGACTCGGTCATTGACGAGTGCAGGAAAAAACACGAAATTGTAGACATCAGCTCGTTTTTATCAACCAGATAGAATGCAAGAAGAAATCTCAATCGATCGATCAATCGATCGATCAGTCAATTCGGAGAAGAGAATATTAGAAATAAGAAAGTAACCTGTAACCTCTCATGGATGACATCATTTATTAATATTTCTTACTGTCGTGTATACACACACATTATATATATATATATATATATATATATATATATATATATATATATATACAGTGGGTAGCAAAAGTATTTAACACATTGGTTTTTCTTACATATCTCAAAAATAACAGATCAATTTCAATGAAACTTATAGGAAATATTTAAACGAACATTGTCAATCAAAACATAGAAGGAAAATTTAAAACCACTGTTTTGAGAAACATTTATTAACAATAAATAAAATCACCCATATGCAAAAGTATTTAACACACTTTACTAATATTTAGTGCAGTAGCCTCTGTTCTGCTGCACAGCTTCCAGTCGTTTGATCTGTTATTTTTTGAGATATGTAAGAAAAACCAATGTGTTAAATACTTTTTTGTTACCCACTATATATATATATATATATATATATATATATATATATATATATATATATATATATATATATATATATATATATATCGGGTGTAACAGCAAAACTTTCTAAATCGTGTAACATCAAAATTGTACAATTGTTAGATTAAGTACTGAACCGTTCTTACAAATGTTTTAAAATATCTTACTGTAATTCTCCGAGGTTTTTATAATACTATTGGATTCAACTTTGAACAATAAGAATGTATTTAGCTCTAAGTTGAAATGAGTGTCCCTCTTGCCGATCCTGTGTTTCTCTCTACTTTTTCGACTTGTTCACCGTTTTCCTGATGGTTCTTGAATAAACCTAGAAAATGGAAGCCAGATTATGAATGTTGGTACTATAACTAAAGGCTTGAATGATAGATCAGGAAGATATAGTGGAGTTGACACAAAACCATTTTAATCTGTTCTTTTTTCGAGCTATATGATTCAAAGGGTTTTTCTGTGATTTTTACGACAAATGGTTTCAAGATGGCTAAACGTCGTGTCTGAAAACATTGGAAAAAGAAACTCAATTAGTTTAGTGTTTTTTTATATAATTAAACATTTTATGCGATGGACAATTATTCCATGCTGTTACACGATTTGCACAACAGTTCCCAATGTTTGTAAAAGTATTTTGATACCTTCTGTGTTATATAGGAATAAAGCGTCGCTGCCGACACAAGAGTTTGAACATAGAACGACACTGAGCAAACACAGGCGATCCCATTATTGAATTAAGTATACCCCGTGACCATAGACGAAACGCATATATGTAGGAAGTATCTGACGACTAACGGTCGCTATTTTTAGTCTATCCTCTATTTCTATATGTATCATCATTCCTAGTCTATCCTCTATTACTATACGGAGCGCTATTCTTTACTCTATTCACTATACTATTTTTCCATTCGGATCACTATTCTGCTTACTTGTCAAGCAAGTACTATTAGTGTGAGTGTTATTCGAAGGCGTCTGACAACAGTATTGTTCAACGGCGTAACTATAGTTGTATCTGCGATTACAAAGTCTCTACTACAACGGGCATTACGAAAGTGACAACGAGTATTCGTTGATATTACAAAAGTGGCAACGAGTGTTCGTTGACACCACTCTCTCTCTCACTCTCTCTCTCTCTCTCTCTCTCTATATATATATATATATATATATATATATATATATATAAGTTTCATTACATTTGTCCATATTTTTTGTATCTACGAGCACTTTTGGCTATATTTTTTATTGACACAAACGTGACTAAATAATATTTGAATGCTCCTTTTTAAAGAAAAACGTAATTGAAATTTATATAAAAATAAAAATTGAATAAAAAGCAAAAACTAAAAATACCGAATGTATTGCTACTGAAACCCAATCGATTCGTTGGAACATTGACACTATCATAAATTTCTACTTGAAAAAAGGAAGTTTGTGTGAATAGACAGATATCCCAACCCCCACGCTGACTTGACCGACTGCAATACATTAAGTACATGAATTTTATAAACAAGATAAAACTTAACAGCCCTAAAATAAAAAAAAAGATTTAATTTTCCTTAACCCCATCATCTGAAAATATAAAATTTGTTTGGAATTATAAATTAAGCGAATCAATTTCTAAAACGTTATTCTTAGCATCGCTTGATAATGGAACGGCACTTTGTATTTTAATTTTTATGATTGAATTTGAATTGAAGTTGCAGTTTTAAAACATTGGAATTTTCGGGGTTGCGATGATAATATATTTAAGAAAAACAATTATAATATTATGCTCTACTGTTGTATCGAGCACTGTTTTTTAAAAATAAATTTACATGCTAAGAACTCTGAATTATAAATCTCATTCGTCTTTCCTATTATTTTATATGTATGTATGTGTATATGTGTGTATGTATGTAAGTGTGTATATATGTACGTATGGAGGTGTTTATGTATGTATATGTATAGGTGTGTATGTGTACTTATGTGTATACATGTTTATGTGTGTGTGTGTATGTGTGTGTATGTGTATATATGCATGTGTAGGGGTGTGTATGTATTTGCATGTGTGTATATATACATGTGTAAGGGTGTATATGTATTTGCATGTGTATATATATATACATGTGTAAGGGTGTGTATGTATTTGCATGTGTATATATATACATATGTAAGGGTGTGTATGTATTTGCATGTGTATATGTATGTGTATATGTATGTATGTGTGTATATATGTATGTATGTGTGTATATGTATGTGTGTATGTGTATGTGCGTGGATGTATGGGTATATGTGTGTGTATATATATATATATATACGTATGTATATGTATATATATATATATGTATAGGTATATATATATGTATGTGTGTATGTATGTATATGTATATGTATGTGTATGTGTATGTATAAGTATGTATGTATGTATGAATGTATACATGGGGCATATGTATGCGTGTATATGTATGTGAAAAGTGTGTGTATATGAATATAGATGAATATGTGTATGTGTGGATATGTGAATATATTTTTAGGTTTTTATATATATATATATATATTTGTATATATATATATATATATATATGTGTGTGTGTGTGTGTATGTATGTGCATGTGTATGTACACGTATGTCTGGGTGTGTGTGTGAGTACATGCCTAAGTGTATGTACCTTCTTGTATAGGTTTTTTTTTTGTGTGTATTAGTATGTGTTTTTGAACATAGAAATATTTGGTCCTTGCGAAATGAGACAATCGTTATATTCATCTTCATATATTTATATTTGATTTATAACCTGTAGTCTATACTAATTTTCCCAATTACAAAGCGGCCCTTTAAGTAAACACAATTTTATTTTCCTTCGTCCCATCTCTCTCCCCCACCCTTTCTTTTTTTTTTTTCCTTCCTATCCGAATTGTCTGTGGTGTATATATGTCACCACGAAATATATCTTTATGTATTAGACATCCGTCGACTTTCTTTCTCTCCTCTTTTAAATCCACCCCACCCACATCTCCAAAAAATTCTCTCTGTTAAGGTTTCATGTCACTCCCCCTCATAGTTACACTTTCTCTAAATTCTGTTTTGATTTCCGGAGTTGTTTTTTTCTGTTTTCATTTTGAATTTGTAGGTCTGATGATTTGGATCGTATTTACGATTCCAATGGAATAAATTATGACCATGGAATATTAGTGTTTAAGCCTTTTTATTATATCCTTACTCTGTCCTAGACATTGATTTCTACCTGGATCCTTCCTCTTGGAAAAATTTTTTCTGAAAATATACATGTATGGGAATTTTTTAAATATATTTTTCATATGTATGTATATTTTCCACTAATATTATCTATCTATCTATCTATCTATCTATCTATCTATCTATCTATATATATATATATATATATATATATATCACTTGATAATTAGTAGGGGTAATTCCAAGGAGGATATGAATCCAAAGAGAGCTTAATGTAAGAACAGAGCAAATATAATGAATACAGAATCCTTAAAAATTTATTCAGTTAAGAGTTAAGACTCAAACCTCCATATCTTCATTTAATTGTAATGTCCCTTCGAATTAGGCGATTACAGTTCTTTACATCTTCCTGTCACTTGTAGCTCTTAATAAGTTTTGTCTTTTTGTTACTTCTCCCAAACCCTGTTCTGCCATCCATTTAATCAAACTCATCGAGTATGTTACTCGCTATTTTCCTCTGTCCCTCTTTCCCTCAATCGGTCCTGTGAGTATCATGTTTTCCAAGTCCTCCTTCATCGTTACGTACCCCAGAAATTTCAACTGCTTTTTCCTAATGTTAACGCATTTTCTTTTCTGTGCATCATATGTGATGCACAGGACATGTCATTCCCACATCCGTGCATCAGATGTGATGCACACGAGCTATGGTGTTAAAAGTGGTAAAACTAAGGACGCTTAAGAAAAGAGTCTACTATTAAGCAGGACGTCTGGTAAAAGGCCTAATCTAATATTTTGTGCATCATATTGTTGTAGCATACGTACTGACGATAATGGGTATGTTCCCCATTCACATAAATGCAGTAGTAAATACTGTATGTTGGTCTGCAGTTGGAGATTTACTGTGGAATTCACTTGTCTCACTTCTAGCAGTTGACTACTTCTACGTGCCGCTGGCGAATCTTATGTGTTGTTCTTGTCCTAAGTATTACTGCTCATTACCAACCTTCGTGTGATTATTCTATTCAGTAACCTTTCCTAGGCTAGGTTACAACACATATATGACCAACTTGACTGATAATGTAAGGTCTGAAATGAAAGACATCTATTTTTCCACTTTATTTATATGATTGTAATCTTTGCATTACATGTGATTCATTGAGCCTAGTATAAATAACTTATGCTTTGTACATTCACATGTGATGCACAGGCTTTTATTATGTGAAACACTATGTATCAGCAGACTCTATTTGCCAAATAAGCTGAGTTGTCTTGAAATAGTTATAAATCTGACAAACGAAGAGCACTTGGGTAATACACACAAAAATGCTTTGGATAGGCAAATAGTTAAGTGTGTTTCTTTTTTGTTTCCATTCACTCTAAAACCTGTTTGTTGCTCACATGTTCGGTCCATAGTAGCCTATGCTTCTTTCTTTCTACTATGACATACTGAAAGTAAAAGGTGAAATCAATTTATTGAATTCCATTGAATGGGTGTCAGAGATGGGACAAAGAGGGATAGCTGAGAATCCAACAAGGGACATGAAGTCATTTTTCGCCCACGTTCTGAATGAAAACAGGACATAAAAGAATAGTTGCAGAGTGCGAGACATTTTATTAGATTTTTTTTTATTTATATTAGATATAATAAATTCTAATAATAATAAAAAAAATGTGGCGTCATGAATGAGATATCTCCTGCAAGAATGAATAAAATAAGATTACAATTATTAATGGAACTAAAGAAACACACAACCCGAATGGACTGTCAGGCGGTTGACCAACGATCGCGACCTCAAGGGCGAGGCCAGGCTTAAGTTAAAAAAAAATATGCTGCTGGTACAGTTCCTCCAAATAACAAAGATGAAGACAATCATAAAAACAACAACAAAGATGGCGAACATAATCTGCCAAAACCATCAGATCAAGTAGTTTAGTCATCCAGCTATTCTGCACATTTCTTCTGCTGTGTTGGTCGATAAACTGTTCTAGGGAGATCATGCGCCGATGTCAGGCTTGTTTTATTTGATTTTTATTAGCAAAACAGAAACCGACATACATTACTGTCAGGGCAGTCCAGCCAAAACCCGACTGCAACAATACTGAATGAAGTGAACAAAAAAAAAAAAAAAAGAAAAAAGAAAAAGATAAAAAAAAACAAATAAAGAAAACAAAGCAACAAATATGCAAACAAATAAACAAACCGCCTAAAATATACGCAAACACACAAGCCGCCATAACAGATCAGGTCCACTCGATCTGAACTTTGTTATTTGATGTCATTCCGAGATAAAAATAGTACAAGACAAAATGACGGCAAATGA
>CAHIKZ030000171.1:40000-52500 GCA_903632075.3 Acanthosepion pharaonis
AAGTACATTTTGTGTTGCATTATTATTCCATGCATTAGTCAAGTTTCAACATTAAGTTATGAAAAACTATGTATATATATATATATATATATTTTTAAGTTATGAAAACTTGGTAATCCTTGACATATTTAGACGGTTAACTTAACCTTCACCTATTTAGACGGTTAACTTAACAAGGTCTGGTCACTCCTCCTCCCCCAATACTAAGTATGATTGAGAGAGATATGAAATTAATCCCTCCCTATACTCTACCATGTCTCTTTAACTATCCCTCTCACACTCTCTGTTAAATTACAAAAACTTACACTACCCATCAATTTTAATTTCATTTTTCGTTTCATTACATTTTTGGAAGTGCTATCTGATGATCCGGCGTCCTGTAAAAGGGTTCTGGTGAAATAAATTATTATAATGGTACCTTAAAATGATCTGTTTTTCTTTAATATATATATATATGTGTGTGTGTGTGTGTGTGTGTGTGTGTGTGTGCTCGTGTGTGTTTGTGTGTGTAATTAAAGAGGACTGACGAAGTACTGTAGGGATATTATTATTATAAATAAATAAAAATAATAATAATAATAATGAAAATTATAAATAAAATAAAACAGTTAAATAAAAACGTTGTATAAATTAAAGTAACAAAATTAAAAATAAAAATAAAATACTCCCAGCATGCAACGAAAACTATTCCTGTCGGAAATACGGACATTTCGCCAAAAGACGTTAAATTCAATTTCTTCACCACGAACCTTCGTACGTGCAACATGTGACCGGCTTCTCTCTGTGATATGCCGTGTAATAATAAGTAAGTTTCTCTCATGACATGTACCATAAAACAATTGTAACCTAAAAAATACACACACCAATACACACACAAAAATATAAAGAAATTGTATGAAATTAACATACAATTTACCATGCTTTTCCTGTTATTTCTGTAGGTTTTATTTCCTGTCAAGTATGTTTTTATCTGTGTGAACACACGGCTAATTTCTGCTGCTATGATGTGAATAGCCACCCACAACATTTTGGTGACCACTGACGTGCAAAAAAAAAAACATACTGCTATCGACATCATTTGTTGACTCCCGACGTGTATAAAACCAACTACGTCATTGATTTTGATGAAAAAAAAAGAAAAGAAAAACATACTGAAATCATTTTGATGATATCCAACGTCCAAAAATCTTACTATTTACCACATCGTTCTTTAAAACTCAACAACATGAAACAGATGCTAGTTAATAACGGTTTCTCGAATTACCTCATAGATAAGCAAATTGGATTATTTCTTTCTAAAGCAAACAACAGACTGAACTTAATTATAAGCAGGGTGAAACATTATAACGAAATACACAACCCCAGTTGACCGGAACAGTGGTGCATTGTTGGTATTCTATTATGGCGGTTAACCAATCCCAAATTAAAAACTCTTCCCGCCAAAATAATAGAATGAACTACAACAACCAACCCCAAAATTGAACAAATAGCTTTAATTAAATTCTCAAACCAAAACAAAACTGTTAAATAAGTGATATAAACAAATTTTTACTACGTTAATAAATAAATAAAATAAGAAACAAAAAAATAAAAACGAGCAATATAATTTGACCCAAATAAATAAACAAACGACTTCCGGTAAAATAACCGCCATAATAGAATACCCACAATGCACCACTAACCCGTATATATATAAATAGCCGAGAAAAATAACAGCATATGTGGCCTGACGATTGCATATAGCATGAAACAGACTGTCGCCTCTAAGTGTTGACTTCTATGTTCACTTTTATATATATATATATATATATATATATATATATATATATATATATAATGTTTGAAACGGTACAAAAGCGTATTAAGGCATTGAAAACAAGAAATTTCATATTGTAGGCCATGATAGATTTAAAACAAAAACACACACCAGTCGACAGGTTTCATCCCCTCTCATCAGAACTGTTAACGAGGAACTAAGATTATGAGGAAAAGAAAAAGAAAAAGTCTGTCATGGATGACATGAATGAGTGGACAGGAAGAAAAAAAATATTATAAACCGATCGACTCTGGTGTGTGTTTTGTTTTAAATCTATCATGGGCTACAATATAAAATTTATTGTTTTTAATGCCTTAATATATATATATATATATATATATATATATGAAGAAAAATTTGAAAAAACAAACCAAAAATCCTTAAATGCAATTATGTTGTTTAAAATGAATGAAATGTCGACGTCTGACGTCAAATTGAACTGAATTGTATTTTAATGAATATTGTCTTGAAGAAGGTTTATTAAACCGAAACGTCAGACGTCGACATTTCATTCATTTTAAACAACATAATTGCATTTAAGGATTTTTGGTTTGTTTTTTCAAATTTTTCTTCATTCTGTTGGATCTATATCCATTTACATTTGCTTACATATATATATATGTGTGTGTGTGTGTGTGTGTGTGTGTGTGTGTGTGTGTTTTTAGGCAGCAGGTTCTCTTTTAAGCATGTCTGATTGAATAATGTCTGCTCTTCGCTGGGTTGTATATTAATATTTTTTGTTTTATTACTTCACTTAGGTTCCTCGACTAGATTCGGCCATCATGGCTATCATCAGGTGAAAAAGAAATCCCTGCTTGTTATTAGCAGTGAACTACAGGAGTGAATGACTGTTTCTGAAGAAAGTGAACTTTATCTGTAGTTTTCATTTGTTTTTTTTATCGATAAATTCTGTCGGTTCTTCAGTTGGCCAAACGGCTTCTTTCAAGTTGTTTTTAAGATAAATACTGGCGAGATTCATCAGTCGCAGAATTCCCTTCTTGGTCATTTTGACAGTTTTATTGGTTGCTGGGAGGGGGGTGTTAAGTGTATGTTATCTTTTAGTTCTTTGGGAGTGTGTATGGTCTGTATATTGGTATGGGTGAGACATCAACACCTCTGCAAGTCTTGTGTGGGTGAGAAATGTGGGTAGGGCTTGATTTATGAAGTTATATATTAACATCTGTGTTGTTAAATTTGAGGTTAAGCCCATCTGGATGAAGTGTTTATATATATATATATATATATATATATATATCACTGGAAAAAACATTTGAGTTTGAGTTATTCAGCTAGAAAGAGAACAGGTTAAAATCCTCTTGTGTCAGGCGCACTATGTCTTCTCAAGTGAGCAATGGTGAGAGGAAAAAGACCATTCACGCCTTCAATAATGGTACCGAGATTCATAATCTGGCTACCATTCAAAGTCCCTTCAAGAACCATAAAGAGAATAGTGAATAAGTTTTAAAAAGAGGGAACACTACATAGGAAAATTGTAGCAGAAGGTCACAACAGCAAGAGTGATTAACATTTCAATTTAGAGGTAAATACATTCTTATTGTTCAAACTAGAGTCCAATGGGGTTATAAAAACTCGGAGAATTCCAGTAAGATATCGTTAATCATTTCTAAGATACAATGGTTCAAAGCTTAATCTAACAACTAGACCATTTTGCTGTTACACGATTTGGACAATTTTGCTGTTACAGCCGGTATCCATATATATATATATAAGTTTCATTAAAGACGACTAACAAGGTACTGTGTTTAAGTTTAATATTATTTATGAATTCACATGTCCCTTAACCAAATACATGAATAATTTTATTGGACATATCCCACTAAATGCCTCTCGAGAAAATTCATATTACATCTCTCGAAGTCTACCTCATTTATGACTCATTTAAACAACAGACAAACACCAACCACAACGGACTTGTAGAAAATACAACTATAATTGCTTTATCCCCATGTGAAGAAAGGTAAAAAAAAAATAAGGGAAGCACTAATAATAAAAAGAAGAAAAAGCCAACTCAATAACAGCGACGATAAACACAGACACAATGGGGTAACAGTTTTTAGAAAAAAAAAAAAAACTCCTATTGCTCTGGATACATACATGAAAAATCGATACGAATACTGAAAAAATTAATTAAAATATTTAATCGTAGTACATTTATTGTGTCCTGTATAAAAGAGGAATTGCTGACCAAATACACAATTTTATATATATATATATATATATATATATATATATATATATATTAATTATTTTAAAAAGGATTCCATCACGTCACAAAAATTACTGTTTCGAAAGTGACCTGTCATAAATTTTAATTTCAATATTAAACATAAAATTTGAAGCACAGCTTCATTCTCAAGCGATGTTTAGAATAACTATCTGAAGAAATGTTTTATTCATTTATAGGTTGGATATGGAGGTGTAATCTAGGTTTATTCTTTCGTTATTAAGGGGTCTCTAGTCTGATGAAAGTAGGAATGTTTATTGCATGTCAAATTTTTGGAGTCGTGTACAAAATAGCATATAATAAAAAACACGCATATATATATATATATATATATATTAAGAAATAAACATGATATCTTACACTACACAACTCGGAGTTTCATACGTTTCTATAATATTTTTTTGTAGGGGTGGATTATTATAGCTGTTAAATATTTAAATGAATTGTAGTTCAGTTTTGGATTTGAATATCGGCCCAGATTCGCATTTAAGATTGAAAATAACGCTGGAAATTTGAAGAAACTCTCTTGTTATTAAAAGGAAAGAATAAGAAAAAATGTTTGAAAATCAACTCTGTTTCCATGAAAATCAATAAACTAATTAATAATATTAATAAAATTAATAATAATATTAATAAACTAAATAATAGTAGTGATATTAATAATAATTAACAAAATATGCCATGATAAAATAAATCAAATAAAATTAAAATTAATGTACTAATAAAAATAATAAATATCAATGAAAATAAAATAAAATGAATTAGAAACAAATAAATATATAAATAAAGCAAATAAAAAAAAAAAATACATACGAATATATATTAAAAATAAATAAATATCAATGAACTCCTTACTAATAGTAATACTAAAGGTAAGAGTTAAAGAGAAAAATACAAAACAATAATAATAAAAAATTAGTAAACACAATAATGAAATAATAATGAAAATAACGGATTAGCAAAAAGGTTAAATGTGTTACAGTCTAATATTAACAATAGATGTATAGTAAAGGTATCTAAAACTAAAATATTAATAAAAAATATATAATATCTATAATAGTATGTGTTGATTGTGTGTATGTGTGTGTGTGTGTGTGTGTGTGTGTGTGTGTGTGTAAAAATATATAGAATATAGGAAAGAACTCGTTAGGTAAATAATTCAAAGTTCTTTAGTATTTTTGTTATTATTTTTTAAAAAATAGTGCTCGATACAAAAGTAGAGCATAAATATAATTATTTCTTTAAAAATATGATTCCAACGCTACATAAGAGTTCTCATGTTTCAAAACAAGAGCCGAAAACTTCAATATAATTATTTGAATTAAATTGAATTAAAGTACTAAGCTCTGTTCTATCTTCAATCGAAATTTTTATGGAATCCAAAAAAAAAAAAAATCGCTTGAAGATGTATACGTGTATTACTGTATCGTGCTAGGCAAAATTTCTTTGCCAGAATCTATCTTACATATTTATAATTTTACAAATTTCACCACAGTACTAGATTGGCAGGTAGGTCTCACCATTTTACAGTTTAATTGGCTACATATATCCGTAAGTACTACTTTAATAGTATCTTCACTCGTACTTGTATCGTGTGGAACTCTCTTCCGGCTTCATGCTTTTAAGTCAACATGGATTTACAAAAATTTAAATACATTGATAATCGTTATCTTCTGTCTTCTTAAATTTAATTCATTTATTGTTCTCTCTCATTCATAATGTTTTTCTTTTTCTTATAGTTTTTCAAATCTAATAGTCCATGTTAATATCTACATACTATTAGTAGAGGTAAAGATTGTTACCATTCGTGTATGTAAATATCAATGTTTTGTTCATGTATGTAAATATAGGTGGCGGCGTATCAAGATTGGATAAATAATTATCTGATTAGATTTTAATGGCTGCAGCTGGTAATCATTAGGACAAATGACCTCATCAGTAAAGCAGTTGTCTCGTTAACACAAGCTTTCCTCGTACAATGATTATCTTACCAGAAGGCGATAACTTATTAAATTATATTTAATCTACCTTGGATTACAATGGCAGAACGTTGTGATAAAAATTGAAATTAATATTTCCGTGATTAATTTTACGTCGTTAATTTGTGTTGACCATGAGTAGAAGGAATAGATGTATTCTTAAGAGCAATGTTCGGAGGAAAAAATGAAGACAAGGCGTGCTTTTCCAAAAAGGGGATGGTATGCAATTAAACTGAAACGTTAATAAACGTCTTTTGCTTCTGATCGTATTCAGACGAAAGTGATGCCACTGAAGCGTCTAGTTAACGTAGTAAAACTTTGAAAAGAGGTGAATGAAGCGCCAATCTAAAGATGACGAAGCAAGAGAAAATAAAAAAGACTTTGCGATTTTCCCTTGAAAGTTGCGTTTCAGCTTTGGAGACGTTTTCAAGATTGCATGGGTTTTTATTTCAGATGTCAGAAAATGTGTCCAACTGGGTGTGTGTACGCGGAAGAGAGGTTCCTACACGTCAGTTAAAAGAAGCGGACGTCAATCAAACATGAGGGGTTCGGGTAGATTACACAGGAAGAATTGATAATTGTCACACGCTTATCAGACACATCAATACATCCATATATGCACACACGCGTGCATTTACTCCACATTCATATACGTATTCAGAAATGAAAAACCTTCATACACATTAGGATAAAAGACACTCATTAAATAAAACTAGTGAAATTAATGACGAAAGAGAGAGAAAGTGTGTGTGTGTGTGTGTGAGAAAGAGAGAGAGAGAGAGAAAGAGAGAGAGAGAGAGAGAGAGAAAGAAAGAAAGGTTGGTAGGGAGAAAGTGAGAGAGAACAAGAAAGAGCAGGTACCAAAAGCAAAAACAAATTTTGATTTCCCCCACCCCACCGAAACGTCATCTTGGGATGATATGCAAATACGCCATCTTTGTTTTTATTCTCTTCCCAGGTTCTCCCCCAAAATATGTTTGCAATCGTTTTCTAAGCATTTCCTGGAAAAAGTGATTTGGCTGATTAATTTATTTTTACAATTATGTTCAACCTGTACAAGGCCTGAGAGCCACTCGAAGGAGTGGCTTACAGAGTAAGAGACACAGATTATGGGCATATGTGGGGGAGATAACGGTTGACCCTAGATATAAACAGATTAATATTATAGTGATCGGGAAGCATCCTCTTGGGAGTCACTAGAGATATAAGGTTACAGAATAAGTGGCACTGTTCATGCGTAAATGAGGAGGAGGATAAATTGAAATTGTTATTATCGGTGATGCTTCCCCGATTACTACAGTCTTAAGCTATTGACGTCTAAGGTTAAACGTATTCTTCCTTAAATATTCGCATGAACTGTGCCACTTACTCTGTAACCACCTACCTCGTGTGACTCCCAAGAGGATGCTTCCTCGAACAGAGTAACATTGTAGTGGTCAGAAAGCAGCCTCTTGGAAATCACTCGAGGTCGAGCGTTAGATAATAATTAGCACAGTTCATGAGAATATATTTGGAAAATAACGGTTACCACTTAACATGAACAGGTTAACATTGTAGTGATCGGGGAAGCATCCTCTTGGGAGTTACTCGGGGTAGAAGGTTACAGAGTTAAATGGCGCAGTTCGTGCGGATATGTGAGGAAGATAACGGTTAGCCCTAGACTTGAACAGGTTAAGATTGTGGTGATCGGGAAAGCATCCTCTTGGGAGTCACTCAAGGTACAGGATTACTTTATTATTACTTACTAACTCAGTAACGACTATAAAGAAAAATAATTTATCTAATATCATCTGATAATTCATCTTAATATCAAATTTATTAAAATTACTTAAAAAAGAAGATTTAATCAGGTAAAATCCCTGAAGCGGAATTTAAACATTTTTTCTTCTATGTACCGTGTCCCTTTAGTACATTGGCGGTCATGGCTCTCCACAATTTCCTGTCCTTTGTAGCTCTTAATTAATTGTGTCTTTTTGCTATCTCTTCTAAACCCCGTCGGCCATCCATTTGCGCAAGTTCATTCCTCTCCTCACATGTGCAATGTCCCCTCAGGACGTTGACGATCATGGCTCTCCACAGTTTCCTAGTCTTTGTAGCTCTTAATAAATATTGTCTTTTTGTTATCTCTCCTAAATCGCCATGCATTTACTCAGGCTAGCTAGGTTGGTTAGACGTTGTTTCCCTCTTGCCTTCAATCTGTCCTGTGAGTATCAAATTCTCCAAGCACCCTTTCTTCATTGTGTGTGTAGATATTTCAACCATCTTATTCTGATGTTAACTATAAATATTAATTTTTGTTGCTCAAAAACTTCGTCCTTGCTTACATGTTTGGACCATGTTATTCTCAGCATCCTTCTGTAGTACCTTCCTTCTGTTGCTTCAAGACTTTTCTTCATCTGTGAGGAGATTGTTCAGTATTCACTGCCATATAGGAGACATATAACAGTTCATTAAATTGTAAAGGATCCCAAGGAATACATAGATGAAAACCCTAGACAAATCAAAGAATATATAAACAGAAAAGTAATCATTTACGAAAGAACTTGTTCAATACATTTATAGTTCTTTTTAGGTCTGAGAAGAATTTTAACTAAAAGAAAACAATCTTAATTAACCGAGAAAATAAATTAAGACGACAATGTATTGAGAGTGCCGAAACATCTGAATCATGCTAAATTTATATTCCGAATAATACAAGATATTTTTTCACAAAACCACCGCTGAATTGTATCAATTCGGGATATTTCAACTCAATAGCGATAAAATACAAAACAAAAGGGATAATAAGCAGAATATGGTATGCTCATTTAAACATATCGATAGAGGGGATGTCAAAATTTAATTTTAAATTTGAGTGTCACTCTATTTTAAACGGTAACCGATGTTTATTGAAATTTCTCACACCTCCTCTAATTTAAGATATAAGATTGATTTCCTCGATAAAAACCGTTATTAGACGGAATAAGTTTTTTCGTAACGAAATCGTCAATGATAAGTTTTTCCATTATTTTTACGTGAACTTAACTATGTGTGTGTGTGTATGTGTGTGTAAAAGAATGATGTATGTGCGATTCTCTTAATCTCATAGACTTATACCACACGAGTAGATTTAAGAAAATATTTCTTTACAACTACCGATGTGATGCCAAGGGTAAGACAGATTAACGTCGGGTGACCAATCCGATTAACCAATATGTTTGGAATTGTCTGAAACGAAAACATTTATCAGATTCCTAACCTTGAAGGTGAATCTAAACATAGACTTACTAGAATTTCCAAATATTAAACTGGGTCAGTTTTTCAATTTTTTACTTTCACTGTACAATAAAGTTCGCTAGTTCTGCCATTTCAGAACTTTACAGCCATGTCGTGTACACGATGGTGAATCACCCTCTCCACCTTCGTATTTCATTGGCGAGGAGGAAATTCCTTAGAGGTAGTTTCTTGGTAAGTGTCCCTGCTTTGTTTAGCAGACTCCCGAAAAGAAGCTTCCCCGACGATCATTATAATTTGAACTTCTTCAAGTCTAGGGTTAATTTTTATCTTTCCCATAAATACTCATAATCTCTAATAGGTCCATAAAACAACCCCATTCAGTAACTCCCTAAATTGTTTGGATCTTGAACATTGTATTGAGTGATGCGTATAATAAACTTGCCAAGATTTGGCACTCGAATTTTTTTGATTGAACCAGTCCTACTGTAAGGATCAAAAACTTGGACATTATCTGTTCGTCTTGAAAGACGACTAGATAGAACATATACAAATCTACTTAGAAAAATCGAGAACATAAGTTGGAGATGCCAGGCCCACGCTTAACACAATGCGCTGAAAACTGAGACTAATCTCTCTTAAGCTCAAACAAAAACGACTACAGTTTGCCGGCCACTGCCATCGAGCGGACAGGGAATTCATCTTATCCTTACTCCGGTGGCATCCTTTTGGAAGTTTCTTCTCACGAAAATTGACTTTCCTAGACACCATAGCTCAGGACTCAGGGTTGGACATTGGGGATCTGGAGACGGCAATGCAGGACCGAACAATGTGGAAATGGACTGTCAATGGAGGAACAAACAGGCATATAAATTTCCTTTTCACTGTGCTAAATAAACACCCCTAAAAAACAACTTGTATTAGCTTGATGGTTTTTAAGTTTGTTCCTCACTGTGTGTCCCATTATTGTAGCCTTGTGCTAGACTAAGGTAAACTTAATAAACAAATTTAAATTGTTTATATTTCAAATTCAATTTAATACAATAGTTTATGTTACACAGCTAGGAATCTTAAATGTAAATTGACTTTCCCAGACACCATAGCTCAGGACTCAGGGTTTGACATTGGCGATCTGGGAACAGCAATGCAGGACCGAACAGTGGAGAAAGTCAATGGAGTTCCGACCAACCACAGCGAGGTCGAAGGATGATGATTAAGTGAAAAATACGATAAAAATAAAGTCTTTTTATAATCCACTACGCTTACAAGCTCTAGAGATCACGCACGCACACACACACACACACACACACACACACAGAGACCCCACCCATATGTATAGTGCCAAGAATAGATTTCTCGATTTAACAGAAAACAGCTGGAAAAATGTTTCGTGCAAAGATCCTTGATATTTTGAGGTACAGAAGTTTGTGTACAAACTGATCTCTCCTCTACGTCACATCAATGCTCGATTGAGTTCAAGTCGGGTAAACATGGTGGCTACATTTTTTTTTGTCGGAAGTCTTCCTAATATTCCTTAAAATAATTTTCGGTTACTTGAATCTGATGTCAGGGCGAATTATCCTGCGTCGAGGTACATGGACTTCATGAATCGGTATAAATACTCACGAAGAAGTGAAACTTAACAGTCAACGATGAGAGGGGTTTAAGCGAATCAGCAGATCCAAGCCATGATATTAAAACACAGTTCACATTATTATGGAAATATCAGCAATCTGTTCAGAGCCTTATTGAAAACGGGTGTTCACGGGGTCTGCGTTACACCCGAACACTACCATCAATTGAAAACTACGGGAAACGTGACACCCTGAAGTACACCATTTGTTGCCCGTCCTGCAGTATTCAGTGCGCGGCTTGTGCCAGATGAATGTCCATTGTTGAGGGGTTAATAGGAATAATTTCTGATTGCATATCCTATGAAAGTTAGCTGAACGGATTTACAGAACACATGTCATACCGCCTGCATAAAAATGTTGGTAAAATTCAAGCTAGTGTCGCTCGTCTTTTACCGCAGACAAGTCTAACAAGGCACCGCTGGTAACGATTTTTTAAGGCCTGGTGTTCGGCAATTCCTTCCATCAAATATTTCCGGTAGACACGTGTCATCAGATCAAGGGATCTTTAATGTTTCCAGAACTTGAAAAATGGAAAGTTCCATCTATTTGGCACCTATTTTCATGCCTAGTTCAAATTCTGATCAGTCCTGTGTATGACGATTAACTAGGTCTGGTAGTAAGGCCTTTAATCGGGAAATTGGAGGCTTTGAGGAACGTGGAACAATCTCCTAAATGTTGTTGTTCTCCGGTCTAATCTGACCCGAGGTGGTAGCACCTGTTAGGGTCCCAGCTATGAGAAAGTATTAACCTCCAATCAAACAAAAATCAAAAGAAAAGTACAAAAATATTTTTCATAGTAAAAATACTAGTAATATACTTTTATAAAAAATTACCTTTTGTAGGGAGATTACCAACGATACATTTTTATAAAGAATTACCCAAAATATATTTTAATAGTAAAATTACCAACAATACATTTTTGCAGTTTAATGATCAAGAATAGTTTATCATCCACAACCTATATATCTATCTTTGCAGTGAAAGTATAAAATTAGAGTGAAAACTCGGTTCACGAATTTAATTCGTTCGTAAATGCCGTTCATAACTCGAAATATTCATAAACCGAAACTGTATTTTCAATAGGAATCAATGTAGAGGAAAAAAAGTCACAGTACATTAAAATTAGAAAAGAAAAGCACGCCACAACACACGAATGTATACAACATGGCGGTCGACTCAGTAATTATTCCGTTCGCGTTAACTCGATTTGGCAATGTTGTTCGAGAACCGAAATTTTGTTCGATAACCGAGGCATTTTCATCTCGAATTTTCTATTCGAAAACCGATTTGTTCGACATGTGAGACGTTCGACAACCGAGGTCACACTGTATATACAAAATATCTGTAATTGAAGGCATAAAACTGTGTTCAAAATATATTTAGCTGAAGAAATAAAATTGCTTATAAGATATTTAGTTTTCGACATTAATTAACTTATACAGGTTGATATACCGCTAAACAAAACCAACCAAACCAAACTGAATCGACCTCTAATAATTCACATCGCCTTGTTAATCATTGTTGAGACTGACACATCATGAGTCAGAACAGAAATTAAATTGGTTTGGATATTTGTATAGCGTCAAGGGTGGTGCTAATGATTATTATCTTTA
>CAHIKZ030000171.1:60000-132500 GCA_903632075.3 Acanthosepion pharaonis
AAGACTTGGTATCAGGAGGATTATGGAAAGGATAAAACATGAACGTTTGAAGCCGTATTTAAATTTTCGAAGGTTGTAGTTTTCAGTGAAGCAAGTAATCGGAAAGGAGTTCCACAGTTAGGAAGTGCGAGAAAAGAAACGGAGTAGAGGTAGCGGTTATATTTAGCAGTAAGCTGGTGGGATCTAGATGCCAATCTAGTAGCACTCTTAAATTCGTGTAGCCAGTGTACCAGGGAAGAATGCTCATCAGGGCAGTTGCCATGAAAATATTTGTAGAAAAGACAGAGGGTAGCCGTATTACGTCTGTGAGAAAGTGACTGAAGTCGAGATACCAGGTCAGGATCAGTTACACTGCAGATCCTTCTTTGGATTTTATCAAGAACCTCGAGATGAACAGCAGGGGTACCAGACCAGATATGCCAACAGTATTCAATGCACGGACGAATGGTAGATTTGTAGATGCGTAAGATGGACGTTCTGGCACGACACAGTGAACCAACTTTCCTTGCAGTAGATGCAGCTATTGATTCAATGTAATTGTTCCACCTCAAGTCATTGGAAAACGTAAGGCCAAAAAGGCACAGTGAGACGCTCTCACGGAGTCGAGCATCAACGATGCTGATGGTGGACAGAGGACTTTCTCTGTTGTGGTTAAATGAGAGTAATTTAGTTTCGAAGGATTTCAAATTTACAAGCCATTTCCTGCCCCAGACAACCACAGCCTAGAGGCCCCTTTCTAGACCAACGGCCAGGTTGGCTTTGTCAGCAATGCCGGATTTACTATTGAGACAGGAGAAAATGGTAGTGTCGTCTGCATAGATGCCTATTTGGAAACTGATGAGATCAGGAAGATCATTGATGATCAGAAACAGTGTAAGACCCAGGATAGAGCCTTAGGGAACGCCAGCGTTCGTATGAAAGAACTTCAAACAAAATCTTAGGAAGGAAGCGTCCATAAATACTGCTACTGTGCGCCGCTTCTCTTCTGGATATGGGCGATCATTACTCCCCAAAACGCCATTGTATCCCTTTTTTCTACTTTTGCTAAGGATTTCGCTATCAATAGCGTCATCATTTCACTCAAGCTCGTCAGACAGGTGACCGCTACCTTCCCTTATTTCTCTATACCTTGTGAGTGTTAAGTTTTCCAAGCCCTCTTTTTTCATTATATGTCCAAGGAATTTCAACTGTCTCTTCCTGATTCTTTTTTTTTTCCATTTTCTTTAAGACCTCATTGCTTACTTGCTCTGCCCATGAAATTCTCAGTATCCTTCTGTAGAATCATATTTCTGTTGCCTCCTGTTTTCTCCTTATCTGTGGGGAGATTGTCCAGCATTCACTGCCATATCGGAGGATAGATAAAATTTAAAATCCAGCACTTTGTTGTTTTCTTTCTATCAATTTTTTATGTGGTTCTACAGAAGGATGCTAAGGATATCATGGACCGAGCATATGAGGTCTTAGAGCTTGCAAACAAGGAGTGGTCTTATACTTAATATCAGGAAGAGGCAGCTGCAGTTTCTGGGACACATAATGAGGAAAAAGGGCCTGGAGAATCTGACACTCACGGGTCGGATAGAGGGAAAAAGAGACAAGGGAAAACAACGTGTGACATACCTGGCGGACTTAAGCAAGTGGATCAACGTGGTCTGGGGGTGGGGGAAGCGAAGGGAAGGAACTTGTTGAGAGCTGCATGAGATAGAAGGAGGTGGAGAGCCATGAGCGCCCACGTCCTGAAAGGACATGGCACATAAAAAGAAAGAAAGAAAGAAAGAAGTACTTTCGGAATGCCTCTAGTCGAATGCATCTTTACATTTCGCTGTCACATTTTCCATCTTCTGTTAAAACATTTCCTAGATATTTAAACATCTGTCTATGCTGGATGTCTCCAATTCATAAATCGCTTCTTGGGCTTTTTTCTTTTGCTAATGACGATAATTTCTGGCTTGTTTTAGTTCATGGTTATTCCTTTTTTCTCGCTATCTTTTACTGTAATTTCACTTCCGTGTCAGCTATCAACACTGCGTATCTTATATTATTCAAGATTGCCTATCAATACTGGAAAGAGCTATAACAGTTAGTGGACTTGAGAAACATATTTTCCTGAAAATATTTTAACAGAAAAAAAAACATTCAGTCGATAGAGTCTAGCTAGTTAACTGCTTTTTAGGCATGACGACTTTATTATTCATAATAGCGTTTCATTCAGATTTCTCTTTAGTTCAAAATCGCAATAGGAACGTTTTATGTCCCACCTACTGTCCATATCTTGATTTTATGATGTTTAGTTTTTCCCAAAGCAAAAATCCCGGCCGTGAGGGAGATTTCGGATCATGGATAAGCTTAAAAGATTAAGTAGAACAAGATGAACAAGAAGATGTTGATCCCCAAAGAGGATTTTATGGAAGTCTGGAATAAGAATGTGAGATCCTGGTAGAAGTTTTCAGAGAGGAACTAGTACATCGTTAAAGGAAGGAAAATACTCAATAGCTGAATACTTTGCGAACATGCATTTGTTGTTGATTGAGTCATTCATTTTTTATGACTTATCGACCTTTTGCTGTCTATTTAAAGGCAGAACATATTTTTATATTGCAAGTATTCTTTTTGAGATAATAATAATTTAATGATAAAAGTCTCACTAATTAACCCATAGCTGGGGGAAATGAGGGATAGCATTTTCACGTAGGGTGGGTATTGATATTATATAGCAGTTCAGCAATGTTTTCTTTATTTCTTAAGAACATTTTTCCTGTTTCTTAATACTTTGCTTAGTTTTTCGAAGGCAACTTTTACTATTTTCATGATCCCTTTTGGTATTTTCTGTCGTCTGTTTTACACTTGCTAGGTAGTCCTGTACTTCTGTATTTCTGTACTTGTTTGCTTTTGGCATTTGCAATTCAAGTTTTGGGCAGTCTCTCTGTTGAAACTTGACTAATGCATGGAATAATAATACAACACAAAATGTACTTAGAACAAAATGTATTGAAACAAGAAAGTGTACACAATATTTACATATAGTCTTTTGTATATTCTTGGGAAGACCGTTCCTGGAATGGGTTGACTTATTCACAGCCGGGCAGAGTCTCTGGATTTGAATCTCTTGATTCCTCTCCCCCCCCCGTCTTCCCGGTACCAACCATATTTATATGGTCGGTACTCCACTATGCAAATTAGGTGGATCCTACCACAACACTCTCTTGCTAAGGATTATACATGTCTTCTTACAAGATATTGAGTAATGAAGGAAAATTAAAAAAAATAAATAAATTCATTTGCATAAAGTCTCCAATTAGTTATACTTTAGTAATTTTTCAATGTGATGAAGATAATATGATTACATCGACTATTATTGTTGAAGGGGTTTTACAAAGTCATGTTGATTACGGCTAAAACATTTGAAACACTGGTTCCCGTACGATCACCGAAGTTAAACAACGTCGGGCCTGGTCAGTACTTAGATCATGAACTCTTCGGAATACAAGGTGGTCTAGGCTTGGATCCATGGGTGGTGTAATGGGTAATGGCTTGGAAATGCTAATCGGAGAGCCGAGTTCCAATTGCAGTTGGGTTCGTTATATTTTTTTACGTGAAATACCCTTGAGAAAGATATGAATCCACCTCTTCTCCCCCAAGTATGGATTAAATAGTAATATTAGTATCACTAAATCTTCGTTATCTCAAAAAAGAAAAAAAAATCTACACTGTAATTATATTTTCTGACTTTAAATAGACTGCAAGGGGTTGATAAGCGGTAAAAATGAATGAACCAATTATTTGCTTTAAGGCACTGGTTCCTAAACGCTGTGATACGACAGAAGTGGATAGCAGGTGAGGCGGAATGATTGAAAGACAAAGATTTAGAAACAGTTTAAAAATTCATATGCTAGAAATAAATATGATTTCAAAATTTAAAATATTATTATGGATTACTTGTAATTGCATGCATGAGTCCCAGTATAAATAGTTATAAATAATTATTGACAGATTTTATTATTGTGATATTTCTGTATTATATCAACTATTAAGAATTAAGGTCCGTAAATTGGAGGAGAGAGTTATCAATAATAATGTTCTGACATCGAATCCGCGATTATCTCCTTTTAACACTTTCTCTGCATTTTTTTTAAATATTTAAATGTATTTTTATCACATAAAATTTGGTGATGTGTGAGCAAATTTTAATTCTGAAAATGCATCCGAGAGAAAAAAAAATGTTTGGGACCATCTGGTTTCTGGTCTTGTGTAAAATTAAGACCCTGGTTATGTCCTTTTGCCTCTTGCAGTTACGTGAGACTCATCGCTGTTTTGGTTGATAATGAAAGTGTTAAAGGGAAGTGTTTTTTTTTGTTTGATAAATCATTCTGCTATTGATTTTGTAGCAGTAGCCTATAGGGTCTGATGAAAGATTGTCCGCTTTTAGATCTAAAGGATTCTCTCGTTTGAAGGATAAAGTTTCTGCTCAGCTTCGCGTAAGTAGTTAAAGTATTTACAAGATTTTCAAAGAAAATCCATACAGATGACAGCGCCCACACAGTTGAATTTTCATTTTTGCTTGCTTGATCGGATTGAAGTAGAAATTTTGCTCAAAAAATCTTTGAAGTAATAAGATGAAAAAAAAATCAAGTAAAATACGTTAATCTCGCCTGGTGCATTAAGATAATCATTTATCGTATTTATATGAGATTAAGAAATTACTTGACGACAGCAGACATCTTCTGTAACGAGCGTTGACTTTATCATGCTAGACATTTTTGTCATTAAGAAAAAAGAACTGAAAAACTTAAAAAAATCGATTTGTTGTAAAGAAGGAAACAAAAAACTGCTTTTATTCATTGTCGGAGAACAACACTCAGAAAAATAAAATACAGTTTTCATGATGGCATTCGTCTTACTTTTTTCTGAAACCTGTTCCCAAGTGCAGAAAGTAATGTAAATATATAATATGATTATATCAGGTGCTATGAGTGCTAATGGTACCTTATAACAATATTATCAGTTGCATTGTGAGATCATCGGAATCTAAACTGATTTTCCTACTAGGCTTTTCTGGTGATCTGAGTGGCTATATACCCAACAGACTTCAGCTGATAAACCTCTTCTAAAGTCAACAACTGTCTAGCACAATGGGAGTAAACTGGGCTCTATAAGTATGTCTGCGGTGATGGGACGGTGCCACTGGCGGAAGGGTGACTTCCAAGATTTACGGAGTGGGGGGTTCCATGACCAAAGCGAGATTCCAGGCTGAAGTTTGATCTGGAGGGCTAAGTGCTCCACCAGATTTACTTTTTTAAAACCATTTCACCCCCTCAAAGAAAGAAAGAAAGCCACAAGAGGGGGGACTGAGTACTAAGATGGAGGGTACTGAGTAGTAAGATGCAAGGGAGTATTATATGATAAAAACATTTTTAAGGTGAAAGAACAATAAAAAAAACAAGAATTAAGAAGATGGAAGATAAAGATTGACATTGTATTTAAATTTTTGAAAATCAAACTTGATTAGAAAGCAAGAAGCCAGAAGATAGTTCTACAAGTATTTATAGAAAAGGAATAGGGAAGATACATTATGGCGGTGGGAAAGGAACTTTAAAGAAGACATTTAATCAAGAAGCCGGAACAGACTTCCAAAAGAGAGAAGTGTTGAAGTACTCGCCAGTATAAAATTACTGGTAGCATAGAACTTACAATTACATCTAGACGTTTCAATTGTAAAATGATGAGACCTTGCCGCCAATCTAGTACTGCGTTTAAATTCATAAAGTCTACGTACCAGAGAGGAGAGTTGATCAGAACATTTACCATGAAAGTATTTATAGAAAAGGAATAGGGAAGATACATCATGGCGGTGGGAAAGGAACTTTAAAGAAGACATTTAATCAAGAAGCCGGAACAGACTTCCAAAAGAGAGAAGTGTTGAAGTACTCGCCAGTATAAAATTACTGTTAGCATAGAACTTACAATTACATCGAGACGTTTCAATTGTAAAATGATGAGACCTTGCTGCCAATCTAGTACTGCACTTAAATTCATAAAATCTACGTACCATAGAGGAGAGTTGATCAGCACAATTACTATGAAAACATTTATAGAAAAGGCCCAGGGAATCGACATTATGGCAATGGGAAAAGTAACTGAAGATGGATGTGAGATCAGGACCAATACCTTTGCATATTATTCTTTGGATTTTATCGAGGATCCCTAAATACACAACAGGTCTAGTAGACAAAATGTGACAGCAATATTTATGACATGAACGAATAGTTGTGTTATAAATATGTAAGATAGATTCGGGCGGGAAAAATCTTGCCCGACACAGTGAACCAACTTTCTTAGCATGCAGACCTAACAATCGATTCAATATAATTTTTTAACTCTAGTTAATTAGTCAATCAAGTGTCCTACGCGATATACGCTTCGGCGATCATGTCTCTTTCGATTCATGACTCAGGCAGAAGATTTTCATGCAGTGGTTTGCTGTTTCTTTCTGCGCCAGACTGATTGCCAACAAAGGCTATAGGATCGTGTCTCTCCTGCTACTTAATCCATAGCTGGGTGGAGAAGAGATTGATTCATACCTTTACCAAGGATATTTGAGCGTAAGTGAATGTAACAAACCCTATTGTCTGTCTGTCCTTCTGTTTGGTACTAGCAATGAAGCAATAATTAAAAAGCTAGTTTCGCAGGCCGTCATTACAGGAATCCTTAACATATGCGCCCTTGAGTAAGACGAAATAATAAAAAAAAAAATCTTTACATACCGTGTATATTCGTGCACAAGTCGACTTCATGTACAGTACAACCCCTGAATTTTTTTTTGCATAAATTGTAACCCCTCCACAAAATCTGGACATGTATATTGAGCAATCAGTCACCGAAAATGTATAATCTTTAACCACTTCAAAAAGAATTACCATTGCATAATGCAATTCCATATTTTAAGCGTAAAAACCGATGATAGAAACTCTCACTATACTCGAGTATATGCGCTACTTAAGTGCCTTGATATGAAGTAATGGTTAACAATCTAAAGTCATAGATTAGTAATATTTAAATGAGTTTAATGCTTATTAGATGCCCTGCAATTCTGGCCTTGTACCATATCAACATTTATTAGATATCTAAGTGCTCCTGTAAATGAAGTCGTAGCCAACAAGCTAATTTCGGAGACTGTTATTACTGTGGGGCAGTTAGATGCTTAATGAGCGCCCCGTACTTTTGGCCTTGTGCTAGACTAGCTGTAATATTTCAAGGTGTATCAACAGGATTAGGGAGGGGGTCAATAATCGAATCGAAATGAGTCAGAATCGAACGGATTACTGTTATGGTCATTTTGATTCTTGCGTTTCATTCTCAAGCAAAAACCTAACGAGGAAACGATATTACGTCAATGCAATTTTCCTAATTAAACTAGGATATATCGTACAAATGTCACATTGTTAGATAGATGTGATGATAAAATAATTTTAGAAGCAGTTTAATAAAATTACATTTTGATTTTGCTTTCGTTGTTCATATCGTTGAAATACGTAATTACTTTCCAAGCAACCTAACAATGTATCATATCTCATTGTGTTTGCCTGAAGCTTAGAGACTAGCCATTTAACAGATATAGATAAAACATCTATTTTTGCAATATTTAAAGAACAGGTATTGTTGTTTGCTTTTTCTGTTAATTAATTGGCAGACTTGGATTATTTTATGAAGACAGCGAAATTTGAAATCACTGGCTTTCTTTTTTTTTGGGCATTTTCATTTTGTGCAAGTGAAAATAGAAGTGGAATAGACGTAAACAAAAAGAGAAAAAATAATTTTACATTTTCAATCGAAACGAAAGAAAATGTTAACATATTGTAAAATGGAGGATAAATCGATAAATACAATATAATATATATATATATATATATATATATATATATATATATATATATATATATAAATCATAAACAATAAAATCTAAAATAACCTCATATGGGGAATAGTCTATTTCAGCAGACGAAGATATCGGTCGGATGTCTTATCAAACCCAGTGTGGACTTTTTCCGTATCAGAAAAAGAAATTTAGCTTTTGAAAGCTAATAATAATAATAATAATAATAATAATAATAATAATAATAATAATAATAATAATAATAAATAATAATAATAATAATCATAATACAGCACACACACTAAGGAGAACTTTGTCTATGTAACGCTACAACTTCATCGGAGATAAAAAAAAAAAAAAAAAAAAAAAAAAATTATGAAATGTACCATAACAACACACCAGGATGCCTTAGGTCTTTCCGCGAACTTGGTAGGTAGTGTCCATACAGAAATAATAATAATAATAATAATAATAATGATAATAATCATAATAATAATAATAATAATAATAATAAATGCAAACATTCTTTGGATTATACCATCCACACAGACAGAAAAATTGAAGCAAATAGGCCGGACATCATTGTCAAAAAACCAGAAAAAAAACTTGCCTACTAATTGAATATTTGTCCAGCGGATTGTAACATAGCAACCAAGGAATTTGAAAAACTATCAAAATACAAAGACCTGGAAATTGAACAGAAAAAAGAAATTGAAACAAAGAATAATACCAGTGGTAATAGGTGCACTTGGAATTATAAAAAATGGAACAAAACAACACATTGAAAGAAAAAAACTTAAGAGACATACAGAAAATTGTCTTATTAAGTACAGCACACACCTAAGGAGAACTTTGTCTATGTAACATAGCAACTTCATCGGAATTAAAAAAAAAAAAAAAAATTAACATGAAAAATATAATAACAAAAAGACCTGCCTTAGGTCTTTGAAACTTAGTAGGTAGTGTGTCCAAAAGAAATCGAATGATGATGATGATAATAATAATAATAATAATTTTTTTTACTAAAAATTATCAGTAGGTGAAGCCATTTATGTGTTAATAATAATAATAATAATAAAAATAATAATAATAATAATAATAATTCTTTTTTACTAAAATTATCAGTAGGACATATCATGAAGCCATTTATGATTTTAGACTTGGTTAATAAAAAATAATAATCTTAATAATAATAATAATAATAATAATAAGAATTCTATTTTTTACTAAAAATTATCAGTAGGACATATCATGAAGCCATTTAATTTTATCGGTTAATAATAAAAAAAAAATAATAATAAAAAATAATAAAAGTACAGCACACACACTAAGGAGAACTTTGTCTATGTAACGCCAACTTCATCGGAACATGAAATGTGGCCATAACACACCACGACCTGCCTTAGGTCTTTCCGCAGACTTAGTAGGTAGTGTGTCCATAGCAGAAATCGAATGATGATGATGATAATAATAATAATAATAATAATAATAATAAAACAGTTGAAAAACTAATATAGAATTCATTCATTTCAATGTTTCAGTCAGACGAAAGGCATGAGACAGGGTTCCGGGGAGGGTGGAAAGTATTTGTGTTAAAGGGAAGAAGTTTTATAAAATTAGACTCGAATGATATTAATATTTATATAAGAATTAAATATTAATTTAAAATTAAAATAAAAGATAAAAACAGGTTTATAATTAACTTTTTAAATATATAGATAAAATCATATAAGAGATTAATGGAAAGAGAGTCGGAGAGATCTTAGAATAGAGGAAAGTTTATAAATTATAATTAATATAGGTAAAGAGGTTATAGAGGGTAGAAATATAGAAATTAGTTATAGATTCGACATTTGAGGCGTTATATATATATATATATATATATATATATATATAAATTTAAATTTATATATATATAAATTTTAAAGATATATTTATATATATATACATACATATATATGTGTGTGTGCGTGTGTGTATGTATGTATGTATGTATTTAAATATATATACAAGTATAGGATTAGTATAGACGGAATAAATCTCAACAACCAAAAATACTATTCTTAAAAGAGTGCTCAATACAGAGTAGAGCAAATATTATTTATTCAAAAATTATAGCATAAGCATGTTATAATATCACTACAAAAATAGCCATTTTGTTTCATCAATTCTGGTGATGAATTGGCAGGGGATATAAATTCGAGTGATTGAATAAAGGTCAGTATAAATTTGAACTGCTGAAAAAGTTATTTCCTGGAAAGAAGCGAAAGAAAAGCTGAATGGCTTCAGTAAAATCTTTCATCACAGCATTCCCATTAATGATTTTTGTGACTATGTGGAAAAATGTCTTGAAAAACTTTCAGAATCCTTTAATTCTTTAACGCGTACAAAAAGCGAAAACTATTATCAATACGATTGCTATCAGTTCTTCTGAGGCAGAAAGAGGTTTTTCAAGAATAAATATTATATACTCAGATAAAAGAAGCCGCCTTACAGTGGAAAATGCAGCAAAATTGATGACAATTAATATTATTAGTCTCCCAATAGATTTATAGGACGCCAGCCCTTTTGTTTAAACATGGTTTAGAAAAAAAATCAGTGTCGATGACGACAGAGTAAGGCAAAAAAAAAAAGTTGAAGTCTATGATGAAAATCGAGGGGTTATTAGTTAATTTTTAAAATGAAAGAACATGAGTAAAAGATTTTAAAGCATTTCTATTAATTATTTTTCCTTTCAAAATGATAACGTGCAATGTAATGCAGATTAATTTGTCTATTTTTGAATAAGTGCAAAAAAAATACTTTATTCCTAAATTATATCTATACACTAAAGTATGGTTGTTGAGAGAACCCACTCTTGAAATATTGGAATGCCACCCCTCTCTCTCTCTCTCTCTCTCTATATATATATATATATATATATATATATATGTATATATATAGCATGATGAGAAGCCACGTATACTTTCTTAATATGTATATATAGAAAAAGTTGCAAATTAAAAAAATAATAATGTTTTTAATGAAAGTATTTATTTATATATATATATTTGATATTTCAGATTGGCCTCAATCTTTCTTCAGAAAAACTGAAGAAAGATTGAGGCCAATCTGAAATAAATAAATACTTTCATAAAAAAATTATTATTTTTTTTTTTTAATTTTTTCTCTCTCTCTCTCTCTCTCTCTATATATATATATATATATATATATATATATATATATATATACAAAGTTGATGAGGGAATGATGCTAGACCTGGGAATTAATCTCAACTCATTTTATTAATAACAGCATTGTCTTTTTCCAGGTAAACTGAGATCTCACTGTTCAAAGGAGGCTTCAAAATTAATTAGTAGCGACTTGAAGGCTGCTAGCGACTCTTGAAAATGGACGAAATGAAGCATCGTGATGTTATTAAATACGTACAGAAAAGGGTTTAGCCCCCGAGGACATTCATGCTGACATGACTGATACATTAGGGGATGGCACTTCAGCTTTATCAACAGTGTAAAATTGGTCAGCTTGATTTAGGAGTGAAAGGAAGAGTCTAAGATTATTGAAGGTCTGAACGTCCTGCAACTGTCAACACCGAGAGGAACATTTATCATGATAGATGTCATACGACTGGCTATAAATCAAATTGCCATTTCTATTAGCATATTGTAGGGGGTTAAACCAATCCTGTATTGGAGTCCGTCGTTCACTTTCTGAGCGACGGTTCAGTTCGACTCTCTTCCTACGGGCGGGAGGAACCCGAAGGAGGCTACGCCGAAAGGCGGAGTTTCCTTCGGGGAGGTGGCTGGCCCTGAACCCGTTTATACGGGTTCAAATGGGCTAAACCACGGCCGAGCCTAATGGCTCGGAAATACCCACGTTAAAAAGGCCTTGTGCCACATGACGCCCTCGTAGGGGGACGACTAAATATAATCCTGTATTGGTTACAAATGCAAATGAAACTGACCATTTTCTATTTTTACTCAATCAACTTCAACAAAGACAAGAGAAATAATCAAGTTGACAGATATTTGTTTAACAATAGATATTTTAAACAAATGATATAATGAATTTGTTTAAAACAATTTAGAGTTCTTGGTTGTCTGATCAAAAGTAATATTGAAGGGTTATGTTATAAATCTGATATTCAGAAATTGTTTGTATGAACATCAACGAATTTGAACAAGTATTTATGTGTTTGGTAAGAAATTAAACATTTTGTGTTGATGGTGAAATTGGATGAAATAGTTTGCTCGACTTACTGTAGAGTTCTTTTGCTTTTTCCGTGATGATTACTTTTATGTAGTTAAAATGTTGAGCAAGTGGGTTTATGAATCTCATCATGAGTTGATGTCGAAAGGTAAGTGAATTTACCAAGCTGTTTTGATATTAATAAATTTAACTTTTAGCCAAGAAGTTGGGTATCTTAAATTTCTGTATCGAGCCGTCAAAGTTGTTGAAGTCACTGAAGAAATTGAATTCTACACGCCGAGATGATGTTGATAAAAATTAACTTTTAGCGAGAATGTTGGGTTTCGACAAGTAGATTATTTTAAGGACTCACTGGCTAAGTTGCGTCGAAGTTTCATATTTATGAGTTTTCTTGATCACCTGGGAGGCTCGAAAGCACATAAACAGATTTTGGCGTTTCAACAGGTTAATCGAGGGCAACCGTACGGACGTAGGCGGAAATGATATTGGTATTAACGGACCAATCAAAACGTCAGCTACTGCAAACCTTGCTTAAAAGAAGGTCAAGGCCATTTCATTTGCAGCGAAGGTTACAACCTCAGTCTTTTGCGAGGCAAAAGGCATTGCTTATTCCCAGAAGTGTCACACCATCAATAGAGATTACTCAGCCAGTTTGCCGAGGTATTTAATTTTTTTAAACTGAAACAATCAAACGTTAAATGAAACAGTTATAAAAGGACGGTCCCAGTAAAACTTGGAAGAATTGCAACCAAGTACTGCCGGGTGATAAGTATAAAGACATCAGATTAACGATGCCGTGTGTAAGGATTACCGATTATACCCTCATATCTAAATATAGATATATTCTTACAAACGGAGATATAGAAACGAAGAACTTGTTGACATCTATGGAACTCTGCAGATTCTAAGAAATTGTGATTTTATTTACCCCAGGAAACCATTTGTATTTTTTGTCTCTCGGATGTGCACGAAAGCACTTTCAGAATGTGAATTAATTCCTTTTTTAGGTTTTTTGGTTTAAGGATGCCTCCCAGAGCACTAGAATCTTACTTTTTTCAAGTCTACGGTTAACCGGTGTCTTCCATACATATCCGCATAAGGTGTGTCCTTTAGTCTGCATCCCTTTAAGTATCCCCCGGGCCTTCAAACTATCTTCAACCTGTCTTCAATCTATTGACTATTTTTAACCGATTAACATAGAAGTTAAGAAAGAAAAAGCAATAACTACGACCTGGAAGAAGTTCATGAATCCACATATCTCGTCTCCACCGTTTCAGATACCTTCTCCCTAAACATTGACGTTAACAGACGGGTTGGACGAGCGGTCATCACGTTTGCCAGGCTAACTTCGAGAGTCTGGGAGAACAGAGAGATTACTATCAATATCAAAATTGCAGTGTATATGGCATGCGTCATCAGCATGCTGATATCGGCAGCGAGTCTTGAAGACTCTTCTCCAGGCAGGAGAGACACCTCGACGCCTTTTATCTACGCCGTGTGACACGCATTCTGGGCATCAATTGGTCCTACCGTGTCACGAATGCCGTAGTTCCGTGTTCAGTTATCCAGTTACGCCAGCCTATAACCACTCCTCCAACAGTACCAGCTTCCGCTGGCTTCAATATGTACAATGTATGCTAGATGGGAGGATTCCGAATGTCCTTCTGTAAGGGGAACTGACCACCGGCAACAGGGCAGACAGGAGAGACGCCTCGGCGCGTTTTATCTTCGCGGTGTGACACGCATTCTGGGCATCAGTTCGTCATACCGGATCACCAATGCGGTAGTTCTCACCCATGTCCAGTTACCCCAGCCAATAACAACTCCTCCAACAGCATCGACTTCCGCTGGCTTCAACATGTACCCCATACGCCGGATAGGAATATTCCGAAGGTCCTTCTGTACGGGGAACTGGCAACCGGTAAGAGAGCACGACGGCGACCTCAATTTCTCTTCAAGGACGTCTGCAAAAGGGATATGACGGTGGTGGACATAAACATCGAGAAATGGGAAGACATCGCCAAAGATCGCTAACGCTGGAGACGCGATTTACACCGAGAGTTGAGAGTAAAGAAAGGAAAAACGAAAGCTTGCCGCAGAGGAGAAGCGTGCTCGACGGAAAGAAAATAAGACGGCACCATCAGCAGCTGGGACATAACTCTTTGAGTGCAGATCCAAGATGCTGCCAGAACGATGGATGCCCACACAGAAGACCACAAGTTACTGGCTATATTTCTTTATTAGATTTATAAGTACCAAAATATTCACCCATTCATGTCCGCAAGGACACGTGGCTAAAAGTGGATAAAAGCGTTAGCTGAAGTAATCAAAGAGTAACATGATCCAAAGAGTTGCGGGTTCAATACCTGGTCACAATAGAAGTGAACAAAAACTTGGAGAGTTACTAAAGGGATTTAACTGAAACTGAGATATCCAGAAAAGGCACGGCACGTGGAACTAGAACAATTATTGTCAACCCATCCCGTGAACTAAATAAAGGTTTCGGTTCGAAATTCCAATGTATATCATCTGAGGAAGGCCGTACAACGGCTTAAACGTCGTGAACATGAAAATAAAGATGAAGGCAATTAGTGTACCGCCCTGGGTATGACGATAAACTACATCCGCGTCCTGGGTAAGACGATAAACTACGTCCAACAGCAAGGGCTCTGATCAGGAGGTTTTGAGGAGCGCGGAACCACCTCTTAATTGCTGGTGTTCCCAGGTCCACCCTCACCCGGGATGGTAACAACTATTAGGGTTCTAGCTATGGGTAAATATTTAACCCCCAAACTTCGTTCAAAACACTATGGAAGTGTAAAAATAGATTTTTATACCAGACATACTTTGTAAAAGACTATTAATAGCAAAACATTTTTGAAGGAAACAATTATTACCAGAAATACATTATTACCGGCAATACATTTTTTAAATAAAAATTACCAGCGAAACATTTAAAAAAAATACCAGTAATACATTAAAAATATATATATTAACAGCAATAAAAATCTTGTCGGCATTAAATAATCCATTGAGGTTGATATGCCATAAAACAAAACAATCCAGACCAATTAGTGTAAATAACAAGTTACTGTTACATAAATTATACATAAACCTTTATTTTAGTGATTATATATTTAGTTGCTATCGCTGTTACTTTTGTTTTCTTGAATAGCAACCGGCCGAGACGTCCCACTAAAGGGAAAAAAACATCTTCCTAAAGTACAGTTATCTATTTAAGGAATATATATATTTCGTAGGAACGTCTACGAATCTATATCCACTAGTTTCAACTTTGTAGGCGAAACGTAAGCACGGGAAAGTTTAAAAGAACCTTTTAATCTTCCGTTATTTCTCATTACGATAAACGTTATTAAATTGGGTGCACGAGTTTGAGTCTCTCCCTGCCGTCACCAATTTGGCTACGGGATACCATCTTGATTATGCAAATTTCAATTACTTATTTAAGGAAACGCGCGACTGTCGTTAGAACTGAGGAGGTTGCTGAGAATGAAAGCATTATATATATAATCTTGACTGGAAAGCCATAAATCTATTAAGTAAATAGTTCAGTTCGAAATTACCTTAAGGCAATCCGAATCGAGCATTTCTGGTTGAAAAGGTTCAATACAAACTGCCTCAAGTGAATTAGTAAAATCTTTCGGATCCACATAGGAAGCGAAAAAGATTTTACTGCAAAGAATGTGAAAACTCAAATAGCTAAATATAATCTAGAAATCTGATCTATCAGACAACCGAAAACGGAGATTCTTTCGAGCCATTTTAGAGGTGGTGTTAATGTATGGTATATATATATATCTCTTAACATGAGATGTAAGTGTTATTTTCAATTTTGCGCAATTTGGACGCCAATTTATCTACTGCGCCCTATATATATATATATATATATATATATATATATATATTATATATATATATTTTAGGATATTATATCGAAAACATGTCAAAATCGCTACACAATTGCAGCCGTGTTTCGATGTGTTCTCATGAGGCTATTGTAAATTACTGACGAGAGAACGATTTATCAGACTGGAATTCTGTAGCGACTTAAACATTTTTTTCGATGTAATATCTCATCTTATATATATATATATATATATATATATATATATATATATATATATGAAAACGAATTTACAAAAAAACATTTTCAAAAAACGAGGACAAAAAATATGCTTAGCCGTCATGGGTCCTATAACTACAGAAAGAACTCTTCCTAACACTATGTATACTACGCCTCCCAAGAGAGAGGGTCGAATCGAGTCGAGTTTCACGGCTTGACGGTCGAACTCTCTGCCTCTGAGCAGAGAGGAATCCGGACGAGGCTCCGCCGAAGGGCAGAGTCTCGTTCGGGGAGGTTGACCAACCCGATCCAGTTTATACGGGTTCTACGGGCATTTTTTTGGCTGAGCCTACGGGCTTGGGAAACCCACGTTAAACTCGGCCTTGTGCCACATGCAACCCTCGTGTGTGGTGGGGGGCGGCTAGATAACGAATCGAGTCGAGCTGATAGTAGTTCACTCCACACCAGACTGACAGTCATACTAACACCGTCCACATCTTGTATTATTATTTCGTGTAATATACCTTCGTTATTTCTACTCTTCTTGGTCCTAACCTGGACCATAACAATAGCGATTAGAAATATACAACCCCAGAGTAATGTTATATGTAAACAACATTATTTTGCATTTTGTTGTTTGATTTTTATTCAGACGAGTGATGATCAAATAACCGGTTTACCTGATTTTAATCGTTTTATTTCGATATTACAAAATTATAGTAAGATTGATTTTTTGTTATCCACCATTTTTTGTTAAGGATTATTTCTTTATTGAACATGAATGGTCTTTAGCCCTCTGCATATTACTTCTCTTTCAACTGCATTCTTTTTCACGGCCTCTCAATTGCAGTATCTGCACTGCATAAAATAAAAAAGGGCGTCTATTTTAAATAAGAGTATCCAGCGTTTGAAGTAATAAAACTGTTGTATTAATAATAAAACCATTAATTATTTACAAAAAGCTATTTCTCTTTCGCTATCATGCTATATATATATATATATATATATATATATATATATATATATATATATATATATATATATATATAAAACTCTTCGCAAAAAGCGAATTGAGTCACTGTCGGTCACTAGGCGTGTTTCTAAAATAAATACGCTAAAAATCCACCTTCATCCCTACCGTGCGCCGACGGCTTAATGGCTTTCGATCCTAGCTAGAGGCAACACTGATGAGCTGTGAAACAGCGAAACAGTCTGTCTGTGGATGACGTTATATATATATATGATATATATATTATGATCCTACTTATTTTCATACTGATCATTTCCAGTTGTCTAATCAGAATTTAAAAAACATTAAACATTCTCTCATTAATCATGCCTTTCCTAATTACATCGTTGATGAACAAATTAGTCGAATCCTTAGAATTAGTAACATAAATAAAAGAAAGAGAACATAATTCTTCGTCAAATAACCCTAAAACATACAAGTAATAAATACATTCTTCACTGATCCCAGTATAAAAAATTAATTACATATTATACTAAATTTAACACAACCAACTTAATGTTACGCCATAACTCTTCCCCGCCAACTAGTGTTTTCGAAAAGACTAACATTGTATATCTGTTTGAATGTCATTTCGGAGGCTGTTTCTCTGACAAGAAAATGTAATTATCTTGATGTCTCACACTTCATTTGTCGGATACAAGTTCTATTGCACAACATCTAAAAACACATTCCTGTACATTCACAATAGAGGAAAATCATCATCATCTTGCGGCCTCAGATTGAACTCACCAATACTTTGATTGGTGTAGTTCATAATCTTGCCAAATAGCTGAATTCTTGATGCTTCGCTAGGGCTATCAAGGGTGTTTTTATCGTGACACCATCACTAAATGGATTGCCAACCAAGGCTCAGAGAGACTCCATTCACCCTCCTCTAAGAGCAGGTTTGAATTCAGAGTTTTCCTTCTTCTAGACCAGTTGCCATCCAAGGCTATAGAACCCAGTCTGTCCTGCTATTTACCCATAGCTGGAGGGAGAAGAAAGAGGATTCACACCTTTCCCAAGGGTGTTAGCACGTAAGTGAATGTAATGGATTCGACTGAATTCGAACTCGGCTCTGCGATTCCTCAATCCAAGCCGCTATCCATTACCCCACCCTGCCTCCCTCTCTCTCCCCTCTCTCTCTCTCTCTCTCTATATATATATATATATATATATATATATATATATATATATATATATATATATATGTGTGTGTGTGTGTGTGTGTGTGTGTATATGTAGAGAGAGATAGAGATAGATCGATACGTGAAAATAAATGAATGCAATCTAAGCCACTATCCATTACTCCACCGTGCGTGTTGACAACAACAATATACTACAACACAAAAATAATAAACAAAAACTTCAAATTCTCGAGGTCTTCTGTTATACTAGAACATTACCTATTCTATTGTAATAGACTCTCCCGCACATAATAAGTAGTAGTAATAGTAGCGGTCACCAGTTGGGCTCAGTGGAGTTGAGTGAGTCAGTCGATGTCGGACATTGAAGTATCAACGACCACAACTAGATTGCTGCGTCATTAACTATTTTTTCAAGTTCCTAACGTTTTGTCCGTCGGAACCTAATTTAGGACGACTTAGTGAAATACAAGCCTCCACTGTGAAAACTACTTTGCAATATCTTCTATATCAAAATCAATCAATAACAATTGTGTAGCGAGAGGCTAGTGATGTTTTGTCTGTGAGAAAGAGGTCGCATGGTGGAAAATAATATCTATATATAAATTGGGCTTGAATAAATGGTTATTATAAACCATATACCAAAGATCTATATAACTATAGATACGACAGTAGAGAATAAAACCGCCATCATAAAATTCTAGATAATTTACATAAATCAGTCCAAGTTAGATTATCTATTAACTCCAGCAATAGGGAAATATTTGATAATAATAAAATCAAATATATAAAAGCTTTAGAACTAAACAACCATAAAGTAAATTTTGAGTATTTAGAGAAAGACAAAGAAGGTAAAAATAAACAGAAACACCATCATCATAACATTATATTTTAATCATAATGTTCAAATGAATATCGGAAGAATTTTCCTAAGTTTAATTCATAACTGCTTCAATCATTTACCAACACTAAAAAGGATTTTAACAAAAATAATGTTAAAATCAGTTATAGCTCTGTTAGTAACTTCGATAAATCTATATCCCAACAAAACTATATTAAGCAAATACATGTCCAACGTAGAGAACAAATTTCATCTTTTAAAAAATAAATGCAACTGCCGAAAAAGATTATGATCTGTCCCTTCAACGGTCAATGTATAACTGATAATATTGTATACTGAGCTAGCATACATTCCAGTAAAGATGTCAAATTTTATATATCAGGATGCTGAAGATAGCATCAATCAGCTAAATGAAAAACCATTACCTTTATTAATTCTCTCTCTATATATAAACGTGTGTGAGTTTTATAAACGTATCTCGTTTGTATGTTAGCGGCATATCAACTAGTTCTGGGTCATTTAATGCCAAAATTTAATTTTATTGGAAGCATTAGTAATTTCTTTTACAAAATGTATTGCTAGTAATATTCTATTTTGTTACACAAATGTATTGCTGGTATTTTTGCACAAAGAATTGTGTAATTACCTAATTTTACCATGGAAATCTGTTGTTGGTATTTTTACGATAAATTTCAAAGTTTCATATGAGCGTACTTGTTCTTCAAAATTAGCTGAAGAAGAAGATCTGGCAACCGGCCGATTCTCCGGCCCTGTAGACCGTCTTTTCTTTGACAATTTTCTGACAAGACAGGTTCTTTTATATATCAGGTGCCCGCATCGACTACGCCTGTTATCCCACTGAGTGTTGTTAAATCCACAGGAGGTGTTGCTGGTATGTGTGTGTATGTATATGTGTGCGCGTGGCTATTCTTTATATGAAGAACTCCGTAAACATTTAACTATAGATAAAGGTTTGCCAGTAAACGATAGGAAGTCCACGTATCTATGAGAGGAGTCTACCTTACAGGTCCATTCTCATTCGCATTGTGGTGAAATTCAATTTTCTATTGTAACTAAGTGCGTGAAAAGACTGTGTAAGTTTAGTAAAAGCAAATTTTATCAGAAACAGATGACAGTCAGTGAGACTACTGAATGTGTGCACTTGAGATATGAACTTATGAAATATATTAACTAAAATTAGAAGCAGAGAATATCTATACAATATGAGAAAGTGGTCTGCTGTATTAATAATTCTAAAGTCTGTTCGATGGCGTCTTGGTGAGATAAGGAGTTTAGAAAATAGTCTAACAGTATCCGTTTGAAGTCTTGGGAAACTTTGATTTGGTGCCATAGTGATTTCTTGTTTTGTTCGGACCATTCTTGTACCTGTTAGGTGATCAGTCAAAGTTCAATTTATAAGGAAAAATAAGCTAGGACACATGGCTCAGTGGATAAAAGCGTTGGTCGAAGTAATCTAAAAGTAACTTGACTCAAAGAGTTGTGAGTTCAATACCTGATCACGTCAGGAGAACCAATAGCTTGTGAAGTAGAGTTATTTAAAAAGAAGTAGCTGAAAACTGATATGTGGAACTAGAACAATGTACCTTGGTGGGTGAAATAAAGGATTTGGTTGTAATTCCAGCGTATATCACCTGAAGAAGGCCAGAGTGTAAAATGGCTGAAACGTTGTGAATATGACAGAAAAATGAGGACAACAGCCCGAACATTGTAAATATATATATATATATATACTGCCGATAAATATCAGTTCTGTCCGAATTTTAACTTTTTGTTAAAATGAACGAAATTTAAAGAATATTTTATAATGTCTAATGGAGCTGAACATTATTTTTTATGTTTAGATGCATTTAAACTGATCAAATTTTATTTCAGAGAACAATAAAATTAAATTTTGTTTGAATAAAACCCTGCTAACATGGAAGTACCCAAGAATCATTTGAGGCACATAATGCTTTATTAGTTCAAGAAAGGAAACTCAGCAGCCAAAGCGGCTAGAAACATTCAGTCAGTTTATGGAGAGGAATGTGTGAATGAAAGAACTTGCAGAAGATGGTTTGCAAAATTCAGAGGTGGAGATTTCACCCTTGTAGATGAAGATCGAATCGGACGTCCAGTTGAGTTTGATGAAAAGCTTCTTAAATATCAGGTCATCCTATAAGTTCTGTCCGAATTTTGAATAAAGAAAACAAGTGACCAAATGTTACATTTAATTACAGATTCAATCAACAATGTATTTTCCATGATTATCTATGACTTCCTTCCATGATATTTCCCATTATTATAAAACAGGTGTACCGTCAAAAATGATGCCAATTGTTAGAAACATTTAAGATGCAATGAAACAAAAGTCTTGAAACAATGTTTCAAGATTCAATAAAGTGGTGATAAAGAATACACAAATAAAATTTGAGGCCAATGAACTGTTTAATTAATCCGCTCCTTTTACAAATTTTAGACGTTCAGTGATATATATGATTCATTTATTACTCATGGTATTATATGAATTTTTCTGTTCAATATATTTTCATGTTAAAAAACGTGTTTAATTTAACAGTGAAATGGAAATAACTCTCGGAAGAAAAAGATTAGCAACAGAACAATAAAGACGGTGGCGACAAAGCCTATTTCAAGACCAAGTTGAAGCAAAACGATCACTTAATCGATAAAGCACCTCACATGAAAGGCTTGAACAAATAAGACTGCAATCTAAGAAACGTAGGAAACTAATTAAACTATTCATTTTGCAAGGCAAGCAATTTTGTCTAAATGCAGATGAATATTTTATTTGTATAGACAAAGGGAAGTAATAACTCGTAAATTTGCTAACGTGTTGCTTTATCTCCCTTTGCCGCTACAAATGGGGCATTGATAATTATTATACGATTTGATGGATATCATCGTAAAAGTGGAATCAGCAAGCCTAGTTAAAATTTCTTCCTAGGCTGCTGCAATCACTTTCACATTAATGTACGTGGGAAAGATGTTAAATCGTAGGGTAGACTGGGCTATTTATCCTTAATTGGCAATCGATCTAAGAGAAGGAAAGTTCTGTAATCTTGTAAATATTTACATGTATCGTTTTTATTTATTGACCCCCTCCATATAGGGAGTGGGAGGGGAATGAGTACATTCATCCATTTCATTGAGGGCGAATCAAACTTAGTTATTTCGAAATTATCCCAGCAAATTTTATCGACAAATCGTAAAATGCATGCTGGGATTTCTTCTAACCAATAAAATAAGTCACTTCTGTCTCATGCCATATTTTTTCGTTCAGAAAACGACCACTCGTCTGTATGGCCTGCTAACACCACATACTTTTTACCTTATTACTGATGTTTGCTTACTTTTTTCTTGCACACACACACACACACACATATATATATATATATATATATATATATATATGGGCAGCAATCCCGCTTTTAAACAAGTTTCATTAAAAACGACTATCATCGTAATTTTTTCTGAATGTTGTGTAGTGTTTCTTTCCATTACGTGTCAGTCGTTTTTAATGAAATTTGTATAAAATAGGGATTGCTACCCAAATACACAATTATTAAATTTCATAAACTGGCAGTCAACCAGAAAAGTAATGCTACAACATTAAAAAAAAACAAAACAAAAAAAAAAAGACTTTATTTACATTATTTACATTGTTCGGGCTGTTGTCTTCATCTTTATTGCAATATTAACGACGTTTTCGCCCGTTTTCTGGTCTTTTACAAGTTTAGAATTTCGATTTCGAAAACCCTTTATTTCGTCAAACAGGGCAGACTGTTCTAGTTCCACGTGCCATGCCTCTTCTGGATGTCTCAGTTTAACTCAACTCTCCAAGTTTTTGTTTACAACTCTTTGGGTCAAGTCACTGGATTCAGCCAATGATTTTATCCACTGGGCCCGAACAATGTAAAATAATGTAAATAATTACAATATCTCATCCCAGAAATATGAACAGATGAAAACAAAAAACTTTTTTTTTATACTGAAAGCTATATATATATATATATATATATATATATATATATATATATATTTAAATAGAGGGAAATGGATGTTTAAAACAAATGTTGTATTGCAGGCCATGGAAGTTTAAAAATAATTTACACCAGTCGACCGGTTGTCGTGCCTCTCGTCAGAACCGTTAACGGGGAATTTATATTAATTGAAAAAGAAAAAAACTGTTTTGTTGACATGAATGAATGGACTTCAAGGAAAAATATAAAATTTACCAAGCAAGCTGCTAAAGCAGAACAGCTTGGTCCAAGCAAACAATCTTTTTGTTTGCTGTTTATCAACCTCGGACCTGATTTAAAGCAATTCCAACACCTTTTGATGGATAATCTTACATCCGAATCCAAAATGGATGGTTCATCAGGATGTTTTTCTTGGCCAGTTCGTGGTACTCCATCTTAATTCCTTTGTTGCCTTCTCTTTGCAAACAGTTCAGGTCCACCATGATCAAGGATTATATAGTATGTATATATTAAAGAAAAAATCCCAAATAAGCTATCAAATAATTTATTTAGAGCCCTTTTAACCATACGGATTCCTACTTCATAAATATATATATATATATATATAAATATATATTATATATATATATACTTAGTAATTTTTGCTCTGCTTTTTCTGTCTTTTTTTTTATTAGAAAAAAGTTCTGTTTGTTGGCTATTTCTTCAATGCACTTTACCAAGGCCAATTACCCTACACTCCAAATTCTATATCGTCGAGAAAATAAAGGAAACAAGAATATAATTCACAGATAATAAAATTGTGGAAAAAAGGATGTTTATCAAAGGGACATGGAATAAAAATAATTATATAACAATGTCGTGCATATTAATGCTGTATATATTAATTGTTCATGAACATTTTGTTGAATAAATTCTTCATATTTAAAATATATGGGTTATGTTGCGAAAGAAGGAAAAATAAATAGTCGTTAGGATTCAGGACCAGAGGAATTTATTTAGAAGATTGTTTAAATGTTCATAGGAAGAAAACCTAATATATTTGTTATGCTGTCTTTAGTTTGAATGTTTCGTCTGTGTCTTGAGGTAGACGACCCAACGGTATCGATTCGTAGAACCTTTCGACCGGCTGACAATTGAACATCTCTGAAATGTTTAACCTTCTAAGAAACATTGTGTCAAAAGGAAGCTTATTTCAGTGTCACCGTAAAAAAAAAAGAAGTAAGAATGGCTTGGTTTGGTTGTTTTTGTTTCGCTGTTTATCAACCTCTATATGTTTGTTCATCCTGGGTTTGACGATAAGCTACATCCGACAAAATGGCCTCTGATCGGGATGTTTTGAGGAGCGTGGTACCAGATCTTAATTGTTGTTTCCAGGTCCACGATGATCAAGGATTGTAGTAACTATTAGGATCCCAACTATGGGCAAATAGTTGAATAGTTACCCCCGATCCTACACTATGAAAGTATAAAAATACATTTTATAGTAAAAATACCAGCATAATATTTTCATAGTAAAAACTTACGAACAATGTATGACCATGGGACCCGGGTTCGAATCTCACCATTGTCGATTCATCAGGAAGAAAACTTCCTGGTGTTATCAGAATAGATCGAGGTCGACCCCAGCGTGCGGAACCTTTGGATAGTGCCTGAAAACCATGCCATGGGTTGCCCCAAGCCCTGTGAGTGAAATTGTTTAGACGGGAACCTTGATGGCCGTTGATAGCTGTGCTAGCACGCCACAAATCATCGTGGACAGGGTAGCCTTGTTCAAATTGTTGATCACGCTAGATATCACGCTCTTTCCCAGAAAGTCTAATAGGTCTATATAGTTATATATAAATATATGGCCTCTATGTTGAATAAATATATGCGCCTATATATATATATATATATATAGCTATATATAGACAGGTATCCTCGAATACCAGTGGCCAGTTATTATATATATATATATATATATATATATATATATATATATATATATATATATACCAACAATACATTTAAAAAAAATATTACTGTAATACATTTAAAAAAAATACCAGCAATACATTTTTGTTAAAGGAATTATTAATGCTCATAAGAAAATTAAATTTCGGCATTAAATGATTCATATGTAGTTGTTTTGTCGCTAAACATACAAACAAAACCTGCATGGGTTATTTAATACCGTAATCTAAATATTTTGAACACAATTTTATGCATTCAACTACAAATATTTTCTACATAATTTTATACATTGAGTATAAATGCATGTTTTATAGATTTATAGTTTGTAGATAATCTATTGTAGGTGTTATATATTTTGGATAAACTTATTTTTTTAAGATAATGTTGAGTATTTTGAAACAAAACATGGCCAAGAAGATAAAAACGTTGATTGGCGTAACGTAGTGACTTGACCCAAAAAGTTGTGAGTTCAATACCTGGCCGCAACAGAGGTGTTCAAAAACCTGGAGAGTTGAGTTACTAAAGGTAATTAACTGAAACTGAGATATCCAGAAAAGGCATGGCACGTGGAACTAGAACAATCTACCTCAGTGACGAAATAAGAGTTCAAAATTTCAACATATATCACCTGAAGAAGGCTGGGGCTTACAGTGGCCGAAACATTGTGAAGATGAGGACAATAGTTCAAAAAGTGTAAATAATTACAATACATTCTCAGAAATATAGACAAATATTTTGAAATAATTTTCTTATGTTGGTTTCCTTGTAGTATTTATGTCTTACAGGTGCAAAGTGAATACCTTCAGTTAAAATATATTTCACCATGAGTGCAGCTTGGCACTTCATAAATTGGTTTGTCTTCATTCTTGTGAAAGTATCAATAGGTGAGGTATGTGTGCCGTATGCACTGTCAAGACAACATTACTTCAACCTTTCTTCCTTTGCTAGACACCTGCCTCCATTCACCCAGGCAGGACTGGTTTGATTGTGGGATGCTTTCATTTTGAGCAGACATTGTACCTGAATCTGCTTTAGTCATTTCCTCATTACCATGCAGTTTGGGATCAGCATTCCGTTCAATAATTAATTCAAACTCCATAGTAATTTTACCAGCATTGGGTTATCAAGTCTTTTATATTATTTCTGTTATAACTTATAATGAGTCAAAGAATATTACATATTTTTTATTTTGTCTCTAGAGATGGAGTTGAATCTATTTGTCTATTGCACAAATCTCTGCACTGATAATTAAATTTGTTCTGAAAGATATTTTTTTTTATTTTCTTGTTATACACTGCTGCATATCTTGTTTTATTTTTGTATTTTGGTCCACTTGTGAAGATTTATGAGTGTCTGGGATAATTGATTTTGGTTTTTTTCCAGTTCCTCTTCGAGTATAAGTAGATGCATATTGTTATGTTCTGTGTCGTCTCTGGATCGCCACACTACTACATAAAACAGTATCAACAAAAAGGACCATTTCTTTTTGTTATTCGTTTTATAAGGAGAGAAAGATTGCAGCTTGGATTCTAAGAGTCAGTAGAAGGAATGACATCACATGAATGCATGTCACATATTGGCTCAGCGTACCTCCTTTAGCCTTCACAGCAATTTTACCAGTAGAGGGTTGTCAAGTATTTTATTTTTTATTTCTGTTATAAGGAGTCAAAAAATATTACATATTTTTTATTTATTATAGTTATATAGTTTGATATTGACGTATTTTTTAAGGGAGGACATTGTGTTGACTGTTTCATTATTTTCAAATAGTTTTCTTGTGTTGTTTTCCTTGTAGTATTTATGTCTTATAGGGGCTAAGTAAGTACTGAGTGAAGTATGTGTGCCCTATGTGTAGTCGAGCAAAAGAAAAAGGAAAACAAAACCTACGCATGACAAAGATCATTAAATATTACTATATTCTTATGTGTTTTTTATACTAGAGTTCACACAGTACAAGGCCCAAGAGCCACTCGTGGTAGAAGATTAGCGAATGAAGTGTGAAATATGAAGGTACGAGTAAATAAAAGGAATTGGTGATTATGAAGAGAAAGAGGATAGATAACGATTAAGAAGATTAAGATTTTAACGTTCAGGGAAGCATCTACAAGGGAATTGATTCCCTAGAGTAGCAGTTCCCGAGAAAAAGCTTTCTGAATGGAACTTCTTCCTTACCAATGGAATACAAAAGAAATGAGAATGATTCAACTCTGTGGCGGGTCCTAGCTGTAAATATTTGAACTGGTAGAACTAAAGAATGGAGCGCTCATCTGAACATTTACCGGGGAAATTGCGATTTTGCGTTATATGGGTGTTATACTGGAACACACCTATTCTATTGTTAATAGACTCTCCCACCTATAATAAGTAGGAATAGTAGCAGTAGCCAGTGAGCTCAGTGAGTTGATGAGTCAGTCGATGTCGGACATTAAAGTATCAGCCATCACAACTAGATTGCTGCGTCATTAATTATTATATCAAGTTCCTAACGTTTTGTACGTCGAACCTTTTTAGGACCGACTTAGTGAAATACAAGCCTCCACTGTGAAAACTACTCTATAACAATGAGGAAAGAGGCTGTCGTGCGAAAAATAAGTAGATAATCTATTGTAGGTGTTATAACTTTTGGTAATCACCTATTCCTTTAAGGGAAGTCTTTATGTTGACGATTTCACCATTTTCTAATAGATTTCTTCTGTTTTTTTGTGGTGTTTATGTCTTATAGGATTTAAGTTAGTATATCCACTTAAAATATGTTTCACTATTATTGCAGTTTGGTATGTTGTAACCTTTAGTCGATCTTCATTCGTCAGCTAGTATGAATGGATGATTGGTTGGTTTGTTGCTTGATTTTGTTTAGTGTCATATCAAACTATAAGTGTTATCTAATGCCGAAATCTAAAAAGGAAAATTCAAACTTTATATTTAATTCAAGGGAAAGTTTCATGATTAAAGTATAATTACTTAGCTGCATTTTTGCAAACAATCCTGTAAAATCAAACGAAGAGCGAAAACTTGCATCCTCTTACAAGAAATTAAATTAATCACGGTAAATGTATTTTTATTTTTTAACAGCGTATGTCATGTCTTCAATTTCACTATACAAACCACTGTAGGTCTTTTTGTTATAAAAATACACTATAGTTAACCTTTGTACAAAAATATATTGCTGGCAACAAAAATGTATAGTTCGTAATTCCCTCACGGAGATATATATACCTCTACTATAAAAATGTATTTCAAAATACTAAAAATAAAAACACTAAAAAATTTTTTACTTTTTGAATGTTTTGGTTTTTGTTTGGAGTTTTTTGATGGCATACCCGCCTATCATTCTAGGATCTCACGTTTGCTTTCGTTGAAACGAAGCGACAGAGGACTTTGAACCCCTGCTAATTTGGAGATTGTACCCACAAAATACTGTCGCCTTCACATGAAACAGTTGTCAAATTTTCTTTCTGTTCGACTCGACTGACCTTCTGCCACTGCCTTCTAGCACTTTTAAAATATTAAAGATCGTTATGCAATCTGTTTGTGAGACAATGTCGAGTTTAATTATATTGGTGCTAGGTTTTGACATGATCGCCCGTCTAACCCAAGTAAAAACCAAATAGACTGCTGCCTGTCACATGACCACATATACACAGCTTATAAACTGCGCAAGTTCCAGGATTCCGTCATCAGGCCGCTACCCATGACAAACAGATGGCTTCATTGGGGAAGGTCGGTATTAACCGTTTGTAAAGGTGCAGTCGATATATTCTACAGCCCCAGCCAAGGGAATGGAACAACCCATTGTTCAAAGAGATGGGAAGACTATTTTCAGCCATCCAATCAATCCTTCCCTTTCAATTCTCCCCATTGATATTTTGCTTTCTTTCAGTTCAAGATGGCGAACTCCAGGGCGGTTTTAAAAATTTCTCACGTTGACAGTCACTGATGTGAGACTGGTATCTACTCAGCACCTCCCACCACTGAGACGAGTCGTGACACAAGGTCAGGACTATTGTGGGTAACCCGAGCTCGGGTACATTACTTGTCTGTTTTTCTCAGTTGAGTCACTATCCGATGACAGAGCTCCGACTGAGTCACTTTCTGCCCGAAGACAGAGGTCTTGTCACCCTTTTGCCGAAGACAGAGGTCTTCTCTGTCGCGAACTTGGCGGCAAACTGCCTGATACCAATGCAATCTTTGTGCCGTGTTCGACCATTGTTTTTCTCTTCTACGTCCGAAGAAAGGGAAAATTACCGACCACAGTAAAACGAGTTGTGTTCTATTGTATATATCTATTCTGACAGAAGATAAATGACCGTTGCAAAAACCTGTGTGTATTACCATTAGGCATTTTAGGAGTATTTCTTTCATCTTTATTTTACATGTTTTTCGTTGCACACCGTCAGTCTGCGGTTGTTCGTTAAAAGCATAAATTGAGAATAAAAATAAGTCATCGGCGACACACTATCAAAACCAACATAACGGAAGATTAAAGACATAATTGAAAAAAATTAAAAATGACAATGATATTCAAAAATCGAAATATTAAGACTTTCTTAAGGGTCACGTGATGCACCCTTGGATGACCATGACTTTTTTCGATTCACGATTAAATTGGCACACAAAATCCAGCAGTAGGCTGTCGCTACTATCTTGCCAGCCAATGCTATAGAACCCGGTCTGTCCTGTTATTTGACTCACGGCGAGGGGATAAGTGATATATTAATACCTTTCTCATTCCTCGCCGTTATCCATAGTGCTATTCAATATGGCGGCGTCATGGAATGAATTCATATATTTAAATTTGATCTTCTACAATCCGTAGAGTTTTCCTGCCTCAGTTAGAAAGAGCAGTTTTCATAGTATGATTGAATTCCTAAGGCAATAAAAGAAAATGCTTGCAAATATTCCTCTTTTTCGCAGTTTTGATGCATAAATAATCTCTTTTCACAAAGGAACTTGTGAAGAGTTGCTTTGTCACAGAAAACTACTCTGATAATTTGACGCTATAATGTAAAGCGTTGGAAACATATTTTTCTGTGTATATGTTCGAAATGATTCGAGACTGTCATAGTAGGTAAATATACACTAAGGTGTTCAAAGGTGTGAGGAAACCCCTAGTTATTTTTTTAAATTTGGCTCCAAAAGTAGTTGTTTTGTACTTTAAGAGAAAACTATTATACATGATTAAAGATAAGTGAGACTTGATTTTTATTAGGCATTTTATTATAACAAGAAAAAAAATTATGGTTAAATTTTGCTCTCGTCAATATAGACGATAGATAGATAGATAGCCTTTTAGCCTTGGTTACTGCAAAACAAATGTTTGCCATTCTTTGCAAAATTTCCTTTAGGTATAAGTTTCATAATTAATTCCATTCTTTTTTCAATGACTGAAAAAGCTGATTTTCATTTTTTCCACTCTAATGTAAAGTTTCATTCTATGTTAAATATAGGGGCGTGGCTTTAAACATTTCTAACTGTAGTGTAAGGTAAACCAGCAGAGTGAAATTGATAGATAGATAGATAGATAGAAAGAAAGAAAGAAAGAAAGAAAGAAAGAAAGAAGAAAGAAAGAAAGGAAGAAGGAAAGTGAAGTAGGTAGGAAGGGGAAGAAAACCCATATACATGAGGGCATGTCGATTTTGGATCTGTGGTATTGCCCTCAATATAAAAGTTAGGGTTTCAGGCAATAAATAAGGACAAAATATTGTTTATTGTTTTTTGAGGAGACGAGTTTAAAGTTCGAAATTGTAGGGTTATAATTTTAATCCGGTGATCAGTGAAAGCCTTATAAAATTTATAATTTACTGAATCTTCACAAATTGTATATGAACAAGATGCATGGCACAAGCACATTATCACTAAATCATTTTGCCATCAAATAAGACCATCATTTACTTCAAAGGGAAGTTATACTGAACAATTTAGCTATATTATGATATAATATATTATGTAGTGCAGTAGTTTTAGTGCGATTTTCAATAAACAATACAAATTTAAAACATTTTGTTTTATAATTTGTACCCAGCCGCATTATGGTGTTATATAGACTTTTATCTATTTTCTGTTTTTATTAATTATGATCTAACAAATGATCTAACAAATCTCATACACTGAGTAGCTATTTTTTGTAATTTTTTACAATTGTTTTTCACACTGTTTATCGAATACCTTAAAAAATGTATATTTTACTTGATTCATAATTAAAATTCTAATTTGGATATATTTTTCATTCAATTTATCCAATACAAAAGATATCGACTTTATTTGGATTTATTCTTTAAAGAGTAAAATTATGAACTCAGTTTGTAAGCAAAAACGCACGGAAATTACGTATTTCCGGGCATTTTTTTAGACGAATTTAAAACTAAATGCTCGAAAATTGGTGAAAGTTCTGAATCTAATTTTTGGTGTCAGTAATTATCACATCGGATTCCGACATTTACATCGAGTAAAATGTTGATTTTCTAAAAAAAACAAAAAAAAAAACAAAATGAAAAACGTGAAAGCTCAACCTGTCTTAATATACATCCCTCTAGAAGATTTTAATCATTTTATCCCAGGAAACTCAACAAAGCCACTAAGACGCAAGGAGGTAATGAGTCCAAGCGGATATCAGAAAAACAGTATTAAGAGGAAAGAACAATAAAAAGGACAGGAATTAAGAAGACAGAAGATTTTTGAAGATCAAAGTTGACTGTAAAGCAAGAAGCCGGAATGTGTTATCAATTTACACTTGAAATGGAAAGATGTAACCGTAAATTCTATGTTAACACTTTCTTCTCTCGCACTTATTGTATGTAGAACTCTCTTCCGACTACATGTTTGCCAGTCAAATTTGATCTTCAATTATTTAAAATCGATGTCAATTGTACTCCACTTTTTAATTCTTTTTCTTTTGTTGCCTTTTCTTCTTAATAATGGTTTTCTGTTTCTTATATTTTTTCAAGGGTCAGTAACCATCTCCGTCTTAGTGGTTTTATTGCGTTTCTTGGGTGACTCTTGTAAAGAGACAACTTCACCCTGGAGTGATAGAAATAGCCGACCATTTTTCCAGCATCCTTAGCAATGGATCGTATATATGATTTCGGTTTGATGTTTGAAGTGAACTTTAGAATAAGCTGGGGTTGACGTTTTAGTTGTTAAATAAGCTCAAGCACATTCAGAAAAATTGACGGAAATGTCTCCCTAAATATGACGCAGTATTGCTATTTTGAAGTAATGTTTCTCTCAATGGATACCGCAAATAAGCGAGCCAGTTTATATTTGTTTTCGTTTTTGTTATGGTAGAGATATAAAAAGGTATTGAATAGTCTACACGCATTTTCTGTCGCATTCGATGCAAAAGTTTTTGGATTAAGTGCAAAAGTTTCTCAAAGTATAACTTTGATAATTGAAGGAGTTACTCGATGAGGAATTTTCAGAAGAGTTAACACATCTCATGCAAATATGGAATAGCATAACAACTCCCTTACTATAGAGATTATGTATACCTCTCCAGATTTCGATACGTATCAATTCGCTGGACTAATTAGTGCTGTTATCATTCGTGTGTTTTACGCACTAGTCTATAACACACATCCTTAACTTTGAGTACGAAATGTTGGAACAAATTGAAAAGTCCTTTCCCGAGTTTTATGGTTAATATAAAATGACCTCAAATTGATATAGGCATTTGTTTTTTATGCCGATTTCTGATGGTTTTTTAAACCGTGCAGTGTCCAGTTGCGAATCAGACTCTGTTGAATGGTAACGTTTTGTCCCCAAATGAATGCCTTAAAGATGGCGGATGAATAACTGCCCTTTCGTCATATTATGCCCAATGAATTTTGGATAGGAGTAAGCGTCGTAACTGCCACAAAATACATTCAGAAGGGGTATTTAGATCGTGTTTCAGCCTTTCGGGCGGATTCCATCAGGGTAATTTTAACCAAAACGATCAACCACGTTCTGGGCGATCTTCCGATGGTAACGAATTACTCTGCGTGGAGAATGAGCCGAAGATTTCGACAGCGTTTTGAAATCGATATATCAAGTACTTTTCGCTCGTTGATGTGACTTGGGCTCAGGACAAACGGCCGATTTTGGCAAATCGAAAAAGTGTCATTTTTCCCCAAGATAAATCAAGACTGTATGTTTGCAAAAGAGTTGAAATTGGAAACCCGCCAGCAACTATTGTATTCTCTTGACTTGTCTCCTTCGGATTTTAATTTCTTTCAGTCTCCAGTCGGCATCAGCCCGCATCGGGAACACCATCCTATCTCCCTTTTCCACTTCTCACCCACCCCTGGTAGCGGAGATTGATGTGAAGGCCCAGCCTACTACCGAATTGTCATGAGAAGGAGTCTAGTCTCTACAGAAGAATTTAAATGATAAAAACAATGATCCTGTACAGTCAGTCGAAAACTACCTCACAACCCTCGGCCGACAAAAAGAAACCCCCCAAAAACCCAACAAAAAACAAAAAAAAAACACACACACACACACACAACGTTTCTATGAAAATAGTATCAACAAGTCTATGTACATAAAACTATAGATTTGATCAATAAATATTCTTTGTTGACTTTCGCAACGTGTTTGATTCCATCAGCAGAGTTCTTATGTTCAAAATCCTCCAACTCTATGAGATTTATCTTAAACCCACCACTGAGTCAGGTTGTACACGTGGAGACCCGAGTGTTTCCACTCGGACCGCTGGTCTAAGCTACTCTTATCTTGTCTAATCTGATCAGCGCTTGTCGAAACTAGTCATAGCCGCTCATACCACCGCTACATAACAGATGTCACGTAATGGTGGGAGGAAGCAAGGGAGGAGAGAAGGCCACCGGCACGGAACAGATACTACATCTGCAGCATCCATCCCGACAGCAAAAACTCACTTTTCCTCCTTTGCCAATTATCTCGGAATAATCCGAGGGTAGAGGGAATGTCCCAACTCTATGGTAAACCCTCAAGAATTGTTGAGACAATTAGAGCTCTATGCAGAAATACCACTTCCACCATTCTATCGGCTGATGGGGAAACTGATCCCTTTGAAGTTAAAGCAGGATTTCTACAAGGTGATACACTTTTCACCTGATCTGCGTATTTCTCTCGACAACATGGAGGAAAAAGAACTCTTTTAGAAACCTCGCTAGAGTAGTCGGTAGCCTCCACAATAACTGACTGGCCTTAACTTTGCCGATGACCTTGCATTAATTTCCCAATGTGTCAAGGATGTAGAATCCTTGCTGCAATCAGTCGAGCAAGCAGCGAACCAAGTAGGTCTCTACTGCAATGTGAGTAAGACAATATATTACAACTTCCCCTGAATCTTCCGAGTTGAAATCACTTAATAATATATCCATCAAAAGAGTTGAGGACTTCAAATATCTTGGATCTCACATAATAGATTCCCAAAACGTCTTCAGCATCCGCTAAGTTCTTGCATGGAATGCGTGTAACAAACTTCACAAGATTTGACGATCGAACCTTCTATCCTCCTTAAAAGTCTAAACCTTTCGAACATTGACTGAACCAGTCCTACTGTATGGGTCAGAAACCTGGATATTATTTGCTCGTTCTTAAAAGGCGACTGGATGGAAGATATACAAATCTACTTATAAAAATCCAGGACATCAATTTGAGATCCCAGCCAACACTTAACACAATTTATGGAGAACTGAGACCAAGTTCTCTTCAGCTTAAAACTAGAATGGCCGAGGCGTGTTCGACACCTTCAAATTTTCAACAAATTCCTATGGAATAACTAGTTTTGGTTCGATGCTGAGGCTTATGGACAATTCTTGAATTTTAGCAAAGAGGCTTAACAGACAATTCTTTAAAAAGTATTCAGTGGAATAGCTGATATTTGAGGTTTTACCTTGAATGGCCGAGGTGTCGTTTTTGACACCTGGGCTATTTATAGGGTAAATGCATTGAAAATTTTTTCACAATCAATAATACTTGTGTTTATGTCCCCTATCTATCTATTTATCTATCTATCTATACACACATAATTTATATATATATATATATATATATATATATATATATATATATATATATATATATATATATATAATCACTTTTTGTGAATTTCTTTTCAGACTTGTTATTCCTGACTTGAATATTGAATATATTAAAGATGGCTGCTTCACGGCGTAATGTAAATAAAGATGTCAAAGGAGCTGGTCATCGTAGTGTTAAACAAAAACGCTTACAGTTTGCCGGCCATTGCCACCGAACGGTCAGAGAAATCGTTTCATTCTTACTCCCATGGCATCCTTCTGGAAGTGTCTTCTCATGAAAATGAACTTTCTCAGACACCATAGCTGAAGAGTCAGGGTTGGACATTGGGTATCTGGGGACAGCAATACAGGACCGAACAGTGTGGAAATGGATTGTTAATAGGTAGGTCGAAGGATGATTATGATGATGATGTTGATGAATAAATGTTTTCTTTTTTTTGTGACTGTACAAAATTTTATTTTTTTGTGTTCTAGTCGAACAAGAACTTTTGCAATGATCTAATAATACGTGCTTTCATTTTAGACATAAGATTGTCTTGTAACAGTTGAATTTAAACTCAATTTAATATTTGCTCAGCGTCTTATCTTATGCGCATTGATTAAAAAGACGAATTTGTAGATTTACATTCTGGCTGGAATCACAGGAATTAACTAGTATTTAAAGCGGACCTAATAACATCCTCAAAAACATTGCATTTCTCTTGTGAAAGTATCCAGGACAATACAGAGACTGTAAGTACTTGCAAACATTCAACACATACAAAAATATCACAAATAGAAACAGCAGTTTCCGATTTGGCTAACGTGATCATCCAGCCGTAAACAGAAGCGGTTACGCGGAAAACGTTTTTGAGTATGGAACTGATTATTGTTCCTTTGAAATGTAAGATTTAGGTGTTTGAACACTTAACCTTTGATAAGTTTTGCTTCATGAATAAAGCAACGAAGTAACCCTTTCCTTGTACAGGATGAATATTTGGAATTCAGATTCAGCTATCAATCGGATGTCCTTTTTTTTTCAGTCACTAAAAGGGTAATTATCGATCTGATTTACAAAATATCGCAAAATTACAAATAAAAGAGCAGAAAAATTGGTTTCTATACAAATATTTTACTTAGAAGCATAGATATTTCAGACGAACTTCGCTTAGTAGGGCCAATACTTCGCTTAGTGAGGTCAATATGCAGTATGTGTGTGTTATTATTTTTTCGGATTATTGTTGAATACACATTTCTTTCTGGGTGCCAACCAGAGACCTAAGGTCATAAGTGTCTTTATGACATATTCCATTGATCATGCTTTTGCAAAAAAAAAACAAACAAAAAATCCCCCCCCCCAAAAACAGACTAAGATCACACACGTTTTACATAGATAAAGCTCTTTCTATGATTCTATCGAAACGATTTGAATTCCATCTGTGTGTTCCAACTACAAGAAATGTATCTTAGCCGACGCGTTCCGTCCTCTGAGCGACTTTATCAAACCCAATTCAAGTATTATATATATATATATATATATATATATATATATATATATATATATATATATATATATATAAAGGCTTAAATAATGAAACGAGTCACACGTAAACTTTTTCCACGAAAAACTTTGGCCCATAGAACTATAATAACGTCTGAACAATATATATATATCTATATATATCTATCTATATATATATATATATATATATATATACAAACACGCACACACACATATATCGTCTAACAAAGCACATCTGCCACTTCCGTCGTTGGAAAATTTTCTATAAAAGGTAAAAAGGATTTATGATAATTGTATTTTGTAATAAAATAATTTAGTATTACCGTGATTTCACACCTGAAGAAACGTTACTTTTTTAACGTTGAAACAAGATATACAGTTTTGTAGTGTGTATGTACATGTTCTAATGTAACAGTGCAAGTATACTCTTATAAGTATTTATTGCTCTACTTTTGTATTTAGCCCTGTTCTTCGTTCTTTTGCATATATATATATATATATATATATATATATATATATATATATATATATATATATATATATATATATATAATGAAAGCCACGTATACTTTCTTAATATGTATATATAGAAAAAACAACTAAAAAGTTGCAAATTAAAAAAATAATGTTTTTTATGAAAGTATTTATATTTGATATTTCAGATCGACCTCGATCTTTCTTCAGAAATAACTGTTTTTAGAGGTTTGGTTACAAGTAGCGTCCGTCGCGAGATGCGGACGTCACGTGATATGGAACGCCACTGTGTTCGAATATTTTAACGTAAATCTCACTGTAATAATATTTTAGATGTTGTTTAAAATAAATTTTTTAACAATATCTAAAAAAAATGTTTAACTATTGAAATATTTATAAAGATATAAAATACCCAAGTCTTTATTTAACCTTAGTTTATATGTATTTAATTTTAAAATCCAGATACACTCACCTCGCCTCACCTGTGATAGACATAATCTACTATTTATTCTGCACAATATGTCCCAATAGTGGATATATTGGTGAATCTGGAAATAATTTTAGATTTCGCTTCAACAATCATCAACAAACCGCACGTCAAAACAACCCTTATTCACCCATAGCTGAAAACTTTAATCAATCAGGACACTCATTAGAAAACTGTAAATGTTTATTGATAGATTCTGATTTCAGTTCCACATTATGCGCTCATCTTAAGTGGCATTTAAGACCCGCTAGTGATTTACAAAGGAGGCCACATATGGAGCAAGTGTGAGGATTGTGAGATGAGATCACTATTAGATTGGTTGACCTTTTAGATCTTGCTCTCGCTTCTTGAAGATGATCCAGACAAGCAGATTGAATATATATATATATATATATATATATATATATATATATATATATATAAAAGATTACTTTCACTCTCAAGTTTTTGATGTTTTCTCCGACTTCGAAGTTTCTTGGTAATGGCCACTCTACAAGGGGTTTTGTTTTGCAAATTATATTTCTAATTTTTCCAATTCATTCTGTCTTTTTCAATCCGTTTTGTAGATGTGAACATTCACGAATTTAACGTTCTTTTACATAAGCGTTCATTAATTTTTGCTTTTATTTACGTCTTCTTTTTTTCACTTGTAGATTTTTCTTCCAGTAGTTTATATATATATATATATATATATATATATATATAAGCAAAATTTGTAAATGATACAGACACAATACTCAATGTAAGTTATCTGAAATATACACTAAAACAGTGCAAATATAAAGTATATAAGAAATAAACAGTATTTTACTTATATTTTATTATAATCCGCAACTAGAAGTTTCCTTTGGTCATTTTTGCAGTCGAACAGTCACTAGGCGGTGAGTGAAGGAATGTAATACTCATTCAAAAAGCAGCTCATATTATATAATAAAATACAGAGAATTTTTTTCTGTTTTCCTTCAGCAAGGCTGATACTAAACTACAGGGGAGCTACCTTCTTGGGCTCACGTTTTTCCACAGACTTGAAGTGGAGTGTCTATATCAAATCAATTGCTTCATCTGCTGCAAGGAAAGTTGGTTGGTGCCAGAAAATTTTTCTCGTTAGAACACCAAATCTACCATGCTTTCTTGCATTGAATACTGTTGCCATATCTGCTCTGGGCCTTCTGCTGTATATCTCTAGATTCTTGACAACATCCAAAGAAGGGACAATAATATAATCGATCCTGATTGGGTATCCCGAAACAGTCACTTTCTCACTGAAATGACGTGGCTTCTCCTTCTTTTCTACAAATATTTTCATGGCAACTGCTCTGACGAGTTTTTTTTCCCCTCTGATGCTCCACCTATATATTATAACGTTATCTTTTCTGTCTATTTCTATTTTTTCAATTATAGTGAATTTGGCATTGCTTTTAAAATCATGTTTTTCTAGTCGGAAATATTGTTCTACGGGTAATAATCTTTCGTGGGGAACGGACTTGATCCGATTACGATAATTATTAATTCTATAGTGAAAGGGCCAGTCAGATTTTCCCCCTATTGTTTCTGGCATAGTTTGCATTTTAATAGGTAAATTATGTTATGACTTCTAGAGTTAGAGTTGTAAATTTTGAAATTAGATTTAATGACTGAGTTAGTTAACGAATTAGTATATCTAATGTGGTTAAAACATAGGGTCCTTGTGTTGTTACATGGTTGAGAAAAACCTTTTGTTTTTATTCTTGATCTATTACGAGTTAGCTTATCATCTGAAATTTGGTTACTACCAATAATTTCCTTAAGGTTCTTAGGTCTACGATATGTTAAAAGGCCGGGTGCCTCAAACAAAGTTTTTAGGTCTGGTTTGATATGTAGTATTTCCCGGCGACTTTTGATTATCTGAGAAAGTTGAGGGAGCGTGATGTTGAAACTGGTTACTAGAGAGTTGCGTCTTCTCTAGGTGTGGAAACTGCTTTATTTATTTGTTGCCTGATTTGGTGTTATTTACAGGCCCGTGTTGTGATTTGATGCTCGGGATTTGTAGTGTGTGTAATAAGTTCTGTATTGTTAAAACAGATCCTTCTGAGTCTAAGTGCTTGTGAATAGGGAAGGTTCTTCTTGAGATCTTTTGGGGAGAAAGACTTAAAATGTAGATAATTGTGGGTGTCGGTGATTTTAGTGTGTAATGTGATTTGTAGTTTTCTGTTTTTATCGATTTAGATGAGGGTGTTTGAAAAAGTTTCGGTCCGGTCTTTTTGATTTTTCGTGGTCGATCCCGTGTAATATATATATATATATATATATATATATATATATATATATATAATAATAATAATAAAAAGACTTAAACACTAATATTCCATGGTCATAATTTATTCCATTGGAATCATATATATATATATATATATTCAAACATATATTGTTAAATGTAACAGACAACGAATGTCTATTATGTTTTATCATGAGCCTTCCTAGGCGTTCTATAAAGGTAATTGATAAAACATAATAGACATTCATTGTCTGGTATATTTAACAATATCTTTGAATAATGATCTGATGCCTATATATATATATATATATATATATATATATATATATATATATATATATATGCCTTACACACAAGCCGCTAGTGGCCTGCTGGCATCCAGCCGATGGCAATGCCAGCAGTCCTCCGGTGGCAGCCACAGGCCGGTCAGCTGTGGGCCTCTAGCGGTCCAGCAGTGGTAACATTACCTAGACGAACTCGCCGGCTGTCCGACAGCGAACCATTAACGGTAAACGCCAATGGCATGCCACCCAGTAGCAGGTTGGTGGTTTGCGTGTAGGGTATAGATATATAAATCAGTTTGTTTATATCTATATATCTATCGATCTATATGCATGCACACACACACAGACACACACAGACACACACACACACACACACAGACACACACAGATATATGTATATATGCATGAATGCATATATGAATGAAGGATAGAAGGGATATTCATGTATTTAAGCATAGCATGTGAGTTTCTGGGTCCCAAATTATTAATGTCATTAAATAAGCAAATTTCAACAGACAAAGAGCTTCTAAAAAATATGTTGTCATTTGGACGCCATCTTGTTTCACTTGACCTTCCAATGGCTTTTATCATGGACAGAGGATCTTTTTATACACCGGAAAAATCCTGACAATTAATTCGCACCAAATAATCAATCGACTTCTTGAAAATGCTTCGCCTATTGAGAAATTTACACCCAAAAGAGAAATGAAGGCAATTAATTTAAAGGATTTCACTTTTAGAATTTCAAATGAATGACACACACACACACACACACACACACACACACACATACACATATATATATATATATATATATATATATATATATGCTTCGCAGCTATTTGCGAAGTCTAGCATTATCTCTTTGAAATCAAAGCAATGTGGAGTTAAAATATACATAAGAATCGTTCATTATATTGGCAATCGGAAAACTATTTTTCGAAGAGGTTGATAACCCTCAGGTATACTTAATGCAAAAATACATTTATTGTCTCGACAATTTATTTTTTTCTCTTAATACATTCAATTTTTTTTTTCATACAGAAGAATATGCAATAATAAATTAAAAATATAAAGTTAATATCCTTAACCATGGGAAATTTATTTTCAGTTCAGCTTTAGAATTCTGTCTTTATTTGAAAAGAAAATGAAAAGTGTGAAATCCATACGACTATTGAATTCATTACTTTTTTCTACAACTAGAAATACCCATCAATTACCCATGGAATTTTCAGGTGTTTCTTATTTGAATTTTTTGATAAATCTTAATTCTTACGTCAATGATGGAACACGTTCGTGGCGCTATGACAATAAAATATCCGTAGAAATCCCCGCATCGCATCGTTAAATATTTGAGCTTAATAACTTTAACAAAATATTGCAATGACAAACATAAATATGAATGCTGGTCATTACTTTAAGAAGTAAGGGGGTACAAATGAAAAGATTTCAAAATGATAACGATTTCTATTTCATTGAAACAGATGGTAAACATTTCTATACGCCCTACTTTCTTTCATTTTCCCACTGAAACCAAGTAGCGTCTCCGCCTTTTCACGCGAAAACGGAATAGTTTGTTCTTTATTGGCAGGGTGTAACGTTTGTGCTAACTAAGGGAGACAAACAGAATTTGTTGTGGTAGGATCCACCTAATTTGCATAGTGGAGTACCGACCATATAAATATGATTGGTACCGGGAAGAGAGGGAGGAATCAAGAGATTCAACCAGAGACTCTGCCCGACTGCGACTCAGTCAACACATTCTCCAGGAACGGTCTTACTAGGAATATACAAAAGACTATATGTAAATATTGTGTACACTTTCTTGTTTCAATACATTTTGTTCTAAGTACATTTTGTGTTGCATTATTATTCCATGCATTAGTCAAGTTTCAACAGAATTATATTACGATAATTTAAATATTGTCATTTATCAGTTTTGAATTTTCACACCAGCAGCAAATGGTAACTTTCACAAGAGATCACGTGACATTAAGCTCTTGTTTTGTTTGTTGTTGTTTTTTAAGTGCAAATCTCTTATCATTGTTCTGGGGTTTGTTTTATTCAGTGCATTCATCGTGTAGATGGTCACGATATTCCTTGATTTTCTATTTTCTCTTCGTTCCTGTACGGTCACTGGCTAAGCAACGCCGAGACTGGTCAGTACCTTGATGGGTAACCGTTTGAGAACACTAGATGCAGTAAGATTGGATCTGCATGTGGAGTAATGGACTTACGGCCATATCATGTTGAAACGTCGCTTCTCGTCCGATCAACGGTTAAGCACTGTCAAATCTGGTCACTACCTAGATGGGTAACCGTTTGGGAATACCAATTGCTGTAAGCTTTGATGTATGGGTGTAGTAATAAGCTTACGGTCCTATTGCGTTGCCACGCCAGTTTTCTCAAAAGTTAAACAACGTCGAGCCTGGTCAGTACTTAGATGGTGTCCGCTTTTTAAAAAAATCATTTGCTCCGAAGCAAGGCAATAATACCAATATGATGCAGGGGGGGGGGCGAGGTACTGGAAGCGAAAGAGAAGGAAAAGAAAAAGAATTGGAAATCAAATCATACAGGAAAAAATAGATCAAACTTTAGGTTCCATCAAGTATCGTAGGTATGTTCTGTTTTGGAATTCTGTTATACGAAATTCTTTAACGTCCTCAAAGGTATCAGATTATTGCCACGCAGCAATGTTTCCTCCTTGCTCTGTGTCTTGACAAGAACGATTACGTAAGAGCCGTTCGACGAAATAGAATTAGATTCAAAAAACGAAGAAAATGTTATTGCTTTATTAAATAATAAAAAAATATGAGTGAAAGAACGAAAATAACGTTAGTCATTACTTAAAATCGTTTTCTATTTTCAAGCCATTGTCTAACTTTTGAGAAATCGCTGCAATTTCGATATTTTTCGTCAATTGATCGACAAGTGAAATACTTAAGTTTTTTTTTTTTTATTATAAAACCAATCAAATCGCAGTTATTATCTGCATTTTAGCAACGTAACGCAAAATCATTCCTGCCAGTCTGCAGAATTTTTTAAGATGCTATTTGATAGCGAAATGAAACGTTTCTTCCTGAATTACACTCTAATGATTTATTTTGCGAAAATTTCCCGGTCATTAATATATCTTTCCCATTCAAGTTATGAAATAGATCAACTTCTTTTGAATCGATACGATTGGAAAAATTTCTCAAACTTTGTTATCATTAAAATCTCACGTACGCATGCGCAAGAACGAACGAAGAAGTAATCGTCGAAGCTTTTAATAAAATTATTTGATCACTACAAATTCAATTTACAGCTAGTTGAGAAATTTTTTTTCTTTTCTTTTTTCTTATTGACGCTTTGAACATCAAATCAACTTCCATTTCGATTATTTTTTTTTCACCATTTTCCTCCGTTGGTGCGCCAACGTGACATGCACTTTATTTAAAAAGAAAAAAATAATAGAAGTTACGCCGGAAGCTGATAAATAAACAGTACTGGGCAACAAAACACACGGTTGAATATCTGATACCTTATAAAAAAAATTGCTGATAAAGTAAATAATCTTCTTTGGTTTGAACTGAAATATTAAAGATCTTTGATACCTCTTTCGTCTAGGTTAAATTCGTAATTCCTGTCAGGTCATGAGGTAATGGCTAACGATCTAATCTCACAAGTTGCTGACCTATAAAATATCTTTTTCTTGATTTCAAATCTATAAAAATTTATTTTTATTTTTTTTTTCTATCTGGAAAAAAGATTATTTGCAATGCAATTCTGTATAAAATAAGAAAGGATACATCAATATTTAACTGAAGCGAGGAATAACTTGTAAAATTTAACGTCTCAAAAACAAAAAAATACTTTCATTTAATCACCAAGAGAGAATTTTTTCTGGTTGCCATAAGTATGGCTGAAGCTAACCTCCAGGAGGACAACTCTTTGCGCATTCTTGGTTTCACGTTATGCCCTGATATGAAGTGAAGTGTTTATATTGAATTAATTACTAGGTCTAACGCCAGAAAATGCTTTTCTTCAGAAGCCATCATGCACATATATTCTTCCATGCATTGAATACTGCTGATATATCTGATCTGTTGCTCCTACTATATATTTCTGGATACTTGACGAAGTCAAGAGAAGGATCTGTAATGTTATTCGTTCTGACCTGGCATCTCGACATCGCTTACTTTCCCACCGACGTGAAGTGGTTTCCCTCTGTCTTTCTTAAAATTATTTTCGTTGCAAACGCTTTTCCTCCTCAGTACTCCGACTGGATGGATCTAAGCATACTACTAGATCGACAATTAGGGCTCAACGTTTTACATTTGAAGCAGCTAGATGTAACCGTAAGTTCTATTCAAATAGTTTCTTTTCTCGCACGTCTCACATGTGGAACTCTCTTCCGGTTTCCTGCTTCCTTGTCACCTGCAATCTTCACACATTTAAATTCAACATCAATCGCCATATTCTGTCTTCCGGATACTTCTTCTTTTAGGGTCCTTCCTCCTCACTAATGCTTTCTCATTCACTCCCAGTACCTCCTCCCTTGCGTCTTAGTAGCGAATTGTGCCTATTCTATAAATATCCTCATGGTAATTGTTCGGATGAATTTTCTTCTAAAAAAACTAAAACTCCAATGAGCATATTATATCCCCTCATTGGGGCTAATTTTTAAATTGTGCTTTTATTCTGCCATAGACAATGATTTGTATATATGGGGATTAGTTAGGATTTTCATAGAGACAATGAGGTATTATGGTGGATGTAGTAAGAAAGGTAAGGAAGAATGCGTTGTTTTGGTGTAAGGAATATTGTTGTTTGGGCCAGTGTTTGTGGTTAGCAAAGTTTAACGTTTAAGACAGAACAAGACTGTCCTTTCCACCCATGGCATTGTACTGTATTTAAGTACATAACAGAATAAATATCGCTCTTCGCTATAGTTTTTGTTTCCATATAGTAAATACACATTGGAGACAGATTTTAAATTGTTTTATTTCCACTCTCCCTACAGACAATGCATTGGGGACGAGTTAGGACTTCATACAGTTCCTGAGGCATTATGGGTGATGAATTAAGAATGCGTTGTTTTGATGCAAGGAATATTGTTGTATGTTTGGATCAGTGTTTGTGGCTAGCTAAGTTTAACGTTAAGACAGAAGACCGTACCTTCCCCCATTCCCCATTTTGGCCTTGTGCCACATTTTCTGTACATAGCAGAAATAAATATCATTTTCCTCTAAGATACAAACACTTTTAGCATGTCAGCGCAGTACTAGATTGGTGGAAAGGTCTCATCATCTTACAGTTGAAATGTCTAAATATAACCGTAATTTCTATGCTAACACTTACTTTTATGGTACTTCACACTTTTTGCTTTCCAGTCAACTTTGATCTTCAAAAATGTAAATCCAATGTCAGTCGTTATCTTCTGTTTACTTAATGTGATTTTCTTTTTCTCTATCCCTAATAATCTTTTAAGATCTTTAATACCTACTTTAATGAACAAGATATTTGTAATATTTTTTCTTTTATAGATTAACAAAAACCACCACTCAAAATCTTTCTTCCGTAAATGTAGTGTTTGTTCCATTCTGGACTTCATATCAATGGATGAGCATATGTCTTTAGGCGTTTGCTCCGAACATGGATATTACATATGCAATACTTCTCCCTATTGAGTAGATGAACTACATACCCTTCTGTTAGCCGGTTCGGTCCATGTGTGCACATCTCAAGTCAGCTGAAATAACCACTTATTTGCCGCCAATATAATCCAGGGAAGTCATCAATCTGAACTTGGTTGCTAGGAGGACATATTTCAGGACAACGCACCGGCTTCTTTGATTCTTTAGGGTACAAAAAGTCCATTTTGGTATATCTGTGGTAATTCCAGTAAATATTGGGGTAATCGTAGATCAACCTCTCTTTGAAGAAATATTCCTTATTACCATATTTTGCTGTTAAGACTCAGTTTTTCCTTAAAATATCTGCAAAAATCACCCTGCGTCCTATACATCGAAGATCGGTGATAAGAGTTATAAACGTGGAATGTGGTGTATGTGTCAGCTCCCCATTTACATCCAATTTTGAGTCCTTGAAAGTAAAAGAAGTCTCGATCCTCACTATATAGAGGTGTACACACAGCAGTGACTTAGCTACCAACGGCTTTGTTTCGCAACTTAAAAGTGTGAAATCGTCAGTGTAAGATTATCTTTTAAAAGTGTTGTGGACTTGTTAGGGCCAGAAATATGGATACAAGAGAGGAATTGAGTTAAACAAATATATTAACAGAAACAGTAATACAAACATATACAACGAGAGTGTTACAGCAAGAATGTTCGGTCCGACTGTCAAAGCTGACTGCTGGAAACTTCCACTCCAAAAGGCAGTACCTGCTCCTGTTTATAGCTGGGAGAGTTCATGTGTGTGTGGGTAAATTACCATAAGAAAATGATATTTATTTTACAATATACGTTCATAATTGAGCGAAATATTTTATTCGAAATGTGCTATTGCACTGTCAGGGCGAAACTAATGTTATAGGATTATCGATAGCATAGTAACCCACACCCCTAGCAACACACCCCTAGCAACATACCCCTAGCAACAAACAAACACACACACATCGTTTGTGTCTTCTCTTCTTCTCCTCATTCACTACCTCAACTAGCTTTTTGAGTAATGCCAGCCTTACGGGTTACACGGATTTCTTTTAACATCACAGTTTGGTCCGGTGTGTCGTATCGATAGTGTTAAGCTGGGTTTCTCAAAATCTTTCAATATTTTGATTGACGCCGAAGTCTAGTGTGGATCCCTCTATGTACGTTGTGTACCATAGTTAAAAGGGATAATTCTCAAATTACGCTCATCACAACTGTTGTCTCATTGCATCCCTGGAAAGTCCGGAATCAGGCTAGAATAAGAACTCCCTCAATAAAATACACAATACTATTAATAAATCTAACAACAGGTTTATAGAATATAAAGAAAAAGTGGTTGTATAGAATGTCTCTATTATCTACTGCAAAATTAAGTTTTCTGTTGCAAGATGGTAAAAAATCTAGTCCCAATCGATAAAGTAATCATCAGTCCGACAATTTTTCAAAGTGATAACCATCCAGTTGATTCTTGTTCAATTCTTTAAATTAATAGCCAACCCATCAACTCTCACTCAATTTTTCTGACGATTGCCTTACGAGCAACCCCGGGCGACTCAGGACACACTTTTCCTGGGCTCATTTCCGTCTGATAAAATAACGCATGGCAACAGACCAGCAAAGGGAATATAAATTGGGGATATCGGGGAGGACTATTAGGTAGAAGGAAAACCTTTTTCCGATTTGTTCCTTCAAAATTTGCTGGGGTAATCTAGTAAATCTGAGTGTCTTATAAGCAGTGAAATACGGTAACATTACAATAGATTCAAACCATTTGGCATGGATGACTTACTACATGTTTCACGATTTTTTTCACTATCATGGCCGACCTTTGAATCAACTTTATAATTCTAATCTTAAACGCTTTATCTTTCTCAAAAAACAACACCTGTCGATGCCTTTCACAGTCTTCCAGGTAACTGTTTTTTTTAATTAAACATATTTTTGGAAAGAAAAGTGTTAATCTAAGGGTACAATTACCGATGAATCTGTATTCCGTGACGTAATCGAAATGGGCGGAAACTTTCCAGCCAAGCCATAGCAACGAGTGTATTATCTTTGCTATTATCTTAGTATAGTAGTGAGCAAACTGTCGCTTACGGGCCGGATGCGGACCTCTATGGGGATTTTTGCGGCCCGGCTGAAGCAAATTAGAAAAAAGTCAACATCTTTGTGCTTAAACCAAGGCTATCTTTTTCAGTGACATAGAAATCTCCACCCCATTTTCCCATGGTTACATACTTTCATCCGATATTGCGCATGCGCAGTTATTGTTGATAGTCGTCTGCACAACACGATCTCTCCAATCCAACGAACAATGCCTCCTAAAAAATTGAGGATGAGTGCCGTGTATTTAATAAAGAATGGATAAAGATGTATTTCTTCACCAGTTCTGAGAATAAATCCGTGTGTTTATTGTGTCAGGAGACAACTGCCGTGTTAAAAGAGTACAATTTGAAGGAACACTACCAAAAAAAAATAAATCATTTTGGTCGCAACGTGACCGATGAAAAGCGGAAGAAAAAGGCTATGGAATATGTTGTAAAATTGAACAAGCAACAAACTTTATTTAAGAAGCAATCATCGATTCGTTGGAGGCAAGTTTTATGGTGGCATGTCAAATTTCAAGACGTAAAAAAATCATTCTCAGGTGGTGAGTTAATAAAAAAATGCCTGATGTGTTGTAACGCCGGAAATGAAAGGTAAATTGAAAGACATCATTTAGAGGACTGTCGTGTGACGCATAGAAATAATCAGTGAGGAGTTGACTCAGCAGCTGAGGGATGTCGGTAAAGATTTCGTATGTTATTCGTTAACACTAAACGAGTGTACCAACATCCAAAATTCTGCACAGTTACTAATTTTCGTGCGTGGAGTGAATGAGTATTTCCGTATCACCGAAGAATTGTTGTCACTAGAATCGATGAAAAATACAACAACTGGCCAGGATTTGTATGAATGTGCGATCAATGCAAATGAAAAAAGTGCATTATCTTGGGATAGATTGGCAAGCCTAACAACAGATGGTGCCCAGGCATTACATGGGAAAAATGTGGGCATGGTAAAACTCCTGGAAGACAAGATTAGAAAAGACAATCTTAACAAAGCCGTATTGTCTTTCCACTGCATTTTGCACCAAGAAAATCTGTGTAAATCTTAACCTGAAGCATGTGGTGAATCCAGTGGTGTGTATAGTAAACACTATCAGGACAAGAGCAGTCAATCACAGACAATTCAAATCCCTACAAGAGGATATGGAGGGTGATCATGGGGATGTTCCCTACCGCAACAATGTAAGATGAGTCAGTCTTAGCAAAGTGCTGAAGCGAGTGTGGCAGTTACGAGAAGAACTTCCGCTCTTTCACAATATGAAAAAGATTGCTTGTGAATTTGTTACTAAAATGGACTGTGATGAGTGGAAATATGAACATGTTAGCGGCTGATGTTTTTGAAAAGCTGAATGAGTAAAATGTGAAATTGTAGGAAAAGATAATTTAGCTCATGTCAAATCTTTTCAAGCAAAATTATCTTTGTTTTCAAGGCAAGCGAGGGCAAGTTCACCTTTTTTACATTGTTGAGAAAGGAGAAAATGCCCGCAATTGTGTGCTCAAAAATTAAGGATCAGTTGAGAAGTTTGACTGATTTTGAAAGAAAGTTTGAGGATTTCAGACAGAGTGAGTTTAAATTCAACTTATTAACTTCTTTCTCTGCTGATGCAGCACCTGATGAATTAATGATTGAATTAATAAACATTCAATCATTGAAGGAAATGTTTCACTCCATACCATTAGTAGAGATTTACAATTCACTCTTTGTTCAATGCTTAAGAAATTTTGCTGCCAGATTATTTTCTATTTTTGGTTCCACTTACATCTGTGAGTTTTTCCTGCATAAAGATAAATAAGTCCAGGAACAGGTCCAAGGTGTCAGATACAAACTTAAATGCATTGATGAGAGTTTCTACCAGCAATCTTGTGCCAGACGTTAAAAGAATTGTAAAGCAGAACTGTGACCAGAAACATTTTCCTGGTTAAATTGCTTGTGCTGAATTATGAATTTGTTTTTTTATTAACCAGGCTGTCGATATGTTGTCTTGGAGCGCACCGCCCGATTTTAAAAGGTGTGGCCATTTTGACTTTTCATGGCCTACTGATGCGGCCTTCGCTCTGAAAAGTTTGCTCACCACTGTAATCGAATAATACGACCTTGTGTGAGAATGTATTAGTGTGGATACAAAAACACGTTCACTTTTAGTAGTTACTTTCTTAATTCGATTTGACAACACTCCATTTGTCTGAGCAAAATGAAACTAGGGCATAAAACAATATTTGGCATTTCCAATATCAAATTATTTGCTATGACCTAATTTCATTTCTGTCAGAGAAAGAGAGAAACTAAAAAAGATGATAGGGTGAAAGCGTGCGTAATTCTCTTTACCAGAGAAAACTGAATGGCTGACTTGGAATATGGATTTGGGATGTACGAATCTTGTTCTTTTATGTACAAGGTAATTTTAAATCCTAACTCTTCATAGCGTCCTGTTTTTTTGTTTTTTTCAGATAACTTTTGACATTTTCTTATGCATCAGTCCTTTAGATAGGTATATTTGTGGGTATGCCTGTGTACTGTGAATGGCGATGAAAAAAATTGTTAGAAACAGAGAGTGGGGAGGGAAAGAAAAGTAAAGAGAAAAGTGAGGAGAGAATGTCAGGGTGGGAAATGAGATGATATATATATAGAGAGAACAAGAGAAAAGTAGAGAGAGGATGAAAAAGGATGAAAGTGAGAAAGACAGAAAAAGAGAGAGGTTGAGAATGAAAAGAAGAAAAAGACACAAAGAGTGAGTGCACGAAAGATAGAGAAAGAAAGAGGGCGGGCGATAAAAATAGAGAGATAAATCCGAAGGTTGTGAGAGAAAAGAAGAGAAAGGCAGGAGGGAGTGGGTTCAAGGAAGATAGAGAGAGAAATGAAGAGAGAGAGGGCGATAGAGAGAGAAATGTGGAGGTTGAGAGAGAAAAGAGAAAGATGGAAGGAAAGCGTGCAAGACAAAGAGAGACAAATAAGGAGATAGAGAGGGTGGGAGAGATAAAGAAAAGAGGAAAGGAGGGAGGAAGAGTCTATAGAGGGAGAAAAATGAAGAAAATGAGAGGGAGGAAAGAATAGAAAGAGTGGTAAATGAAATAAAAGGAAGAGAACGAAGCAGATAGAGAGGGGGAAAATAAAAAATGTAGAGAGATAAAGAAAGAGAGATAGAAATAAAAATGTAAACAGCAAAATCAAATGAAAAGAAGGATAGAAAGAAAACTAGAGGAGTGAAAAAGAAGAAAAAAAGAAACAGAGAAAAAAGAAGGGGAGAGAGATTGAAAATTATAGAGAGAAACCACGAAAGTAAATAGAAAGAGAGATATAGTTTTAGGGTGAAAGGAGAGGGAGAGGAGAAAGAGATAGGAGCAGAGAAAGGGGGAGGAGAAAGAGAAAGATAGAGGGAAATTAGTAGGAATAGCGAGAGAGGAGGAGAAAGCGGGGAAGTATTGTAAAAATGAGGAGACGGAAAGAGAGAAAAACGTGTTCAGTTTTTTTTGTTTTGTTTTTTTTTCTCGTGTTTTTAATGTTCAATGTTCGGAATAATCTATGAAGTTTAACAGGCGCAAGTTTGGTTTCAAGAAAAAAGAATCCGAGGAAAACATCCGAATTTGAAAATAAATAAATAAATAAACTGAGGAACTCTTTGAGGAGAAAAATCGAATAGGTGAACTAACAGAAAGATTAAAGATGAAACAACCAACTTCTTTGAATCATTCAAAAAGTGTCCTTTTTTTTTTCTAGATGAGCAAAGCCGATTGGTAATTTTATTTCTCATTACAAATCCAGTCCCTTAAATAATCATATTGTTATATTGAAAAATTCTTCTCGTTGCCATTCAAGAACTAACAGTTTATTATTCTTCATAACGGTTTGGTTAACGGTTCCAACAAAATCAAATTACCGAAGTTTGACTGATTTTGCTTAGCGGCATATCAACACCTTTATGGGACATTACCAAAATTTAAATATTTTGAACCCAATGTTATGGATTCAACCAAATATATTATTAACGCAATTGCAAGCATTCAATTAAAGATAAAATGTATTGTTCATAAATCTAATATGTATTCTCCTGTATATTATTATACTTTCTCGGTGTTTCGTTTGGATGGTCATTAGTTGTCTATTGCAGGGACCCTAATGGTTGCTACCAACCGGTGTCATGGTGTATCTGGAAACAACAGCACTTACGAGTTGGTTCCAAGCTTCTGAAAACCTCCAATCTCCCGATCAGAGGACTTACTTTCAGATTTCCCAGGACTTTGGCGAATACCTCCAGTACCATTCTTTTATGATAATATACACAAAACTCTCTGCTATCTCCTCGATCTGTCTATATTTCTGAGATCAGGTATTATGTACATTATTTACAGTATTGTTCTCATCTTTGTCGCCATATTTATAACAACGTTTCGGCCGTTGTACGCTCCGGCCTTCTTCAGGTGATTGGAATGTCGAACTAAACCCTTTATTTCGCTCACTGGGGTAGACTGTTCTAGTTCCACATGTCAAGTTTAATGGATGTCAATTATCAGTTATCTCCTGCTAATTTCCCTCTGAAAGTTCTCCACTGCCTTAACCGGGTATTAAACTCACACTCTTTGGATCTAACCAACGCCTTTATTCACTGCGCCATGTTGTCCTCTGGGTATGAATTTCTGGGTATTATAAACCTCTTCAGCAACCATTTTTACCAGTGCTCATATTGCAATTATTTTCAACAAGAAACAGAGTCAGTACAACTTTTGATATATTTGTCCCAAGAAGACCAGATATTACGATGCAACTGACTCGGCCTATGACCGAACAGCGGTAGCTGTTGCTATGTTCCATTTTGAGTCACATGCTAAACCATATATATGATGCCGTGATAAACTTAAATATATATGTGTCTGCCAGCGTGTTGTCTATTTTACTGATCCCGCCTAAGATTTGATAATAGACGCAATTTGATATTATTACTAGGGAAAGAAGGTGTTTTTCTCGCTTATATAAACATTTACAAAGTGCAATGTCTATCAAAAAATGTGTGTTGGAGCGACATCAGCACAAACAAGTCCTGCACAGTTCCCGAGGCTTCAACATTGAATCCCTGCCGTGCTGGACTTATCAGGTATCCAAGATGATAACAAAAAGCAACATCTTCCAAAAACACAAGCGCATTCCTGACCTTCCCCAACTTATTCACTTATGCGAACGAGCGCACTTTCGTTCTGATAGAGAATTTTTAAGTGAAACTGCTTCGTGAAGAATGTTTGCGAGAAGAGATCACTTCAACCCCCTCCTCCCACTTTCCACATATCTTTTTTCTATTTTTCTATCTCTTTCAGTCTTCTATCTCAACATCTTTCGCTTTAATTTTTCTCCCACTTTCCCTTCTCTCCTCATTTCTCTCTCCTCTCCCCTCTGCCTTCAATTCCTCTCTTCTTATTCCTGTTTTTTACTTTTCTTTCTACCAGATCTATCTATCTATCTATCTATCTATCTATCTATCTATCTATCTATCTATCTATCTCATTTCATTTGTGACCAGACAATTACTTGAGACCAAGCTGCCAATACATCTGTCAATTCTAAAGGACTGAGTATCTATCTATCTATCTATCTATCTATCTATCTATCTATCTATCTATCTATCTATCTATTCATTTCTTCAATATCTATCTATCTATCTATCTATCAATCTATCTATTATCTCTTTTCATTTGTGACCAGACAATTACTTGAGCTGCCAATACATCTGTCAATTTAAAGGACTGAGTATCTATCTATCTATCTATCTATCTATCTATCTATCTATCTATTATAATATTAAAATAATAAAAAATATAATATATATATATATGTAAATAATATATATATATATATATATATATATTTGCAGTGTGGCAATAAAGTCACTATGCAGTCAGTTACTTATAATAAAAAGTAAAGCATTTAAGTAGCTGGTATGTAATTCGAATAGTATATTAATGTATTATTGTTTGCCATAGCATTTTATTGTTATTAAACAAGCACACAGAATTCTTGTTGAGACAAACAGTGACTGTGCTCTATCCGAAACCACCATATTGGTTGAGACGCTTCAAAAAATGATTTTGATGTTGAAGATAAAAAATGCTCTGGTGCACCGAAAATGTTTGAGGACGGATAATTGGAGGCATTACTTCATGAAGACTTCTGTCAGGCGCAAGGTGAAGTTTCAGAATCATTAGGAGTTGATCACACAACAGTTTTGAAACGTTTGAAAGCATTAAGAATGATTCAAAAGCAAGGACATTGGATGACGTAAGAGTTGAAGCCGAGAGACGTTGAACGGTGTCATGTCACGTATGAACAGCTGTTTCAACGACAGAAAAAAAAGGTTTTTTTAATCGTATCGTGACCGGCGATGAAAAATGGATACACTACGATAACTCCAAGCGTAGAAGATCGTGAGGTAAGCCTGGCCATGCAACAAAGCCGAATATCCATGGTTCGAAGCTTCTGTTCATCAGCTGGGTGTAGTTTATTATGAGCTGTTCAAACCGATCGAAACCATCACGGGAGATCGCTATCGCCTACAAATGATGCGTTTGAGCCGAGCATTGAAGAAATAATGGCCGCTATATGAGCAGATACACGACAAAGTGCTTTTGCAACATGACAACTCTAGACCACATGTTACAAAACGGATGAAAATCTACTTGGTATCGCCTAAATGAGAAGTCCTACCCCAGCGCCGTATTCACGAAACATTGCCCGTCCGATTATCACTTGTTCCGATCTATGGCAGATGGCCTAGCTGAGAAGCACTTTTCATTCATATGAAGATGCTAAATAATGGGTCGACTTGTGGTTAGCCTCAAAAGACGTGTCGTTTTTTCGACGTGGAATTCAAATGCAGCCAGAAAGATGGGAAAAGATAGTGGCTAGCGATGGACAATATATTCAGGAACAAGTTTCTTACTAATTTCTGTAGACCAAACATTGCTTTTCATGAAAAACCAGCGAGAACCTATTCAAGGTCCTAATATATATATATATATATATATATATATATATATATCCACAGTAAATTTGTGCCCTGGTGTATCTAATAACAAATGGGGAAAACAAAAGAAACTAAATGAAATTGATTATATATATATATATATATATATATATATAATATATATATATAAAAAAAATATGATCTCTTGTTCGTGGGCATATGCAGTCGAACCAAGTTTGGTCCGATGAACATACATTGGTTCTCAATATTGTTCTTGATATATAACAAATTAATATATCGTTATCTCATATATATATATATATATATATATATGTGTGTGTGTGTGTGTGTGTGTGCGATGTGCGTGCGTGTGTGTGTCTGCGCAGATTGGTCTCATCATATATGCGTAGGTTTCGTAGGTGTTATTTCTTATTACTCTATTGGTATATTTTACAGACCCCAATCAAATCAACGTTTCAATATTATTACCTGGGAAAGAAGGTCATTTTTTGTTTATATATACATCTATTAAATTTAGTATCTATCTACAAATGTTTGCTTGAGCGACTTCAGTACAAATACCAAAGTTCTTCATAGTGCCAGAGCCTTCAGGATTGAATCCTTGCCGCGCTCCGTTGATCGTGTATCGAAGATTGAAACGTCAAAACACACACGGCACATACGATCTGTTGAAGGATTTTCAATGTAATTAAAGTTTACGAGAAGTGATGACATCTCTATTGTTGTCTATCTTTTTCTCCATTTCTTTATCAACTTTTCTTCCTTATTATTACTCTCCCTAATTGAAGGTCATTTCTTTTGTTTATATATATATATATATATATATTAAAGACAATTTTATGTTTAACGTTCTTTTATAAATTATAGATACAAGTATTTAAATAAATGCTTTGTTTATAATAAACAGTATTAAATAACATTTACCGGCCTGAATGTCGAGAAATTTTCATAGAAAATATTCGTTCTTTGACAGGATTCGAACCTGCATCCTATACGGAACTATCATTTCTCCATGACGTGCCTCAACCGTCTCGGCCACAAAGAATTTACTGCTTATAAACTTCAATCTTCCATAATCTCGTACATTAATAACTGCTCATGGCGTATCAAATGTAAACAAATGACGTCATATATTAAGAAATGGACAAAGTCCGACAATTTATTAATATATATATATAGCCTTTATGTAAATTTTAGACATTTTTCCCTTAAGAACTCTTACCACCAACACTTCTTCAGAAGGATTCGTTAGTGTGATTTGTAACGAGACATACGAAGACTTTTGCAACAATTAAATAATACAACAGGAGGGAATACTTAATTTCGGAACATGACTAAAACAATTTATTAGTTAAAAAATGATTAACGAATAAATGTTACGAGTATAAAAGGGAAAAGTATTACTCACAATCTTCAAATAACATTAGTGAATTGGTAAATTTTTTTTTTTGTATGAAAAAGCTCGGTTGGTGTATTTTAATATTAATTTCTTCTAAGATCTACAAATGATGAGCGAATCGATGTAAGACAGTGAAACAATCATCTGTATATTGACGTGAACAGTCAGGGGTTTCTAGAAGGTGCTGACCAATTGCTAAATCATGCACTGATAGGGTTGTCCTAGAAGATTGACTAGAGTTACCTACTCTTGTACTTGCCGGAACGTGTTGACTGATACAAGTCCGTCCTATGCATGCAGTATCACAATGAAATTTAAATTTATATACCACGGAACTATTTTGTAAATAGGACAGACCATCCTTAATGAAAAAGGGGAACACTGAACGGGTCTAAAAAATAACACGTAACTTTACAGTCGAAAATTTTGATGTAATACTCACCAACACCTTATCGTCGAGTACTTGACTATTTCTACCTAGCCTAATGGTAGGTTTAAATAGAGGGGACTCAATGAGGGACCAAAAATGGGGGACTAATCTTGACTGTTGATAATGTCATTAAAATGCAAGAGGATACTGTGACAAAGGACAAATTTCTATTCATGTTCAAAGGACAGGGGTGAATTGGTCGTTAAGTGAATCTATTTGCTTCAATGTTGTTATTAATAATAACCTAATTCAATGTTTCTTTACATCGAAAGCTGAAAAATTAGCAATTTATCAAATAGATTGGATTATGTTATCGATAATGTGGAGAAATATATTTTGACGAAATATATAAATGAAGCCCAAAGAGGTATTGTTTTTTTTTTTCATATTCAAACAGGTTTTTATTCCCAATTTCGTATTTTAAAAGTAATGTTTTATTTTTGTTTAACTCCTGCTTATTTTAAAGTTTACTTATAAGTTTACTTATAAGCCCAAATGAAAAAATGTCTCTTTAGTGACATGTAAAAAAAAGCAACGTTTTTCCATAATTAATGGAAATAAGAAGACAAAAGAGTGTCATATTATCATCAGATACAATTTGGGCACTTCGACGTGGCGTAATGGTAAGCAAGCTTGTCTCGCTAGATCAATTACGAGTGAGTACTGAGTTTGATTCGCACTGGTTACTTCTCACTTTCGGCAACATCTAAACTATGCCTAGAAAACCATGATGGTTAAATGTTTAGCAAGATTCTTTCGCAAGATCAATTGAGTAGTGAGTTCGATTTTCACCGGGTGCACCGTAACTTTGGACTTGTGCCACATCTAAGATACGCTTAATAAATAACGGTCCTCACATAACGCTAAGTAATAACGTGTGTTTGCCAATGTCACTTAAAACCAAATAAAATATCTACTAAGAAATTATAAATTGTTAAATGATGTTTTCAATAAAAATTTGGGAACATCGTCAAAGAGCCTTACGATTCTCATGTCAGCACACGTATTCCATTAGATATATGGAAGGAAATTCCAGAACTTACTATCGTCGTCCCTCCTAGTAGGCCTATCCGTTATCCAATGATTGATGTCAGTATCACATCTTCTACCCTAATTTCTTTTAAGCCAGGAGGGCTTCTAACGGTACTAATTCCGCAATTCTTTTGCCGCATCTAAGAACTTGTTCTGTTTCTCACGTTCCCCGTTACTCGAAACATCCATTTTCTTTTTATCCTTGTGAATCGTTTAAGTGTATATTATTGCACCAATTTGTACATATAGTCTCATTTAAGAGGCCATTTTAGACGCCTCTACTACTAAATAAAGCTTTTAAAGGTAAACAGGCTTGCTCATAGATATGCAAAATTCAACCATCTGCTGCCTTTCCAATATTTTTCTAGACGAACCGTTTTATGTTATTTGGATTCACAAAGTATTTTCTCTACTTAAGTGTACAAGTAATCAACAGGAAAAGTAACGATTAACGAGTCACGTGACCTTTCGACAAATGCACTCAGTTGATCTGAAAAACACTTTTAGCAGATCAATAAGTTAACATTTATCACTTTGGAACTAAGTTAGGAAAAACTTAACAAGTGCATTTTTTAGTGATCTAGTTTACTTAGCAGCATTCCATTTGGCGAACGAAAAGACCTTTCATTATGACACGACGAAATCGAGACATAAAGTATGATCTGGTATTCTAATCCAAATGGAGACACCAGAATGTGTGTGGGTGGCTGTGTTAGAAAGAAAGAAAGAAAGAAAGAAAGAAAGAAAGAAAGAAAGAAAGAAAGAGTTTTAAAAAAAAGGTGAGAAAGAAAGCGGGATAGAGAAGATCGACAGATATGAAATATGAACAAAAGAGTTGCTCGATTCTCCTTACAGAACAAAATGAATAATTGACCAGAAAAATGAATATGAACAAATAAATGCATCATCTTTTAGTCATTTCCTTTCCTGACGTGAGCAATCATGGTTCTCCACAACCTCCTGTCTTTTGCTGCTCTTAGTTCCATTCTGACGCTATACCATCACACTTTGTAAGTAGTTATATTTATCGATATGGATGCGTCTTGAGATACGCAAACGGAAGTGAGAAACATTGATAGAAAAAGAGAGGGGAAGAGAAAGAAAAGCAAAGAGAAATAAAAGTTTGATTGATTCATTTTTACGGTTTATCAACCCCTTGCAAGTTATTTAACGCCATAAAATATTTTTATATTGTAAGAATTATTTTTTGGAGAAAAATGATTTAGTGATAGAGGTCTTACGAAGAGGTGGTTTCAGGCCTTTCCTACGGTTTATCTGCGTGTAAATGAATATAGCGAACCCAACTGGAATTGGAACTCATCTGTCCGATTAAAAATTCTGAGCCATTATCCATTACGCCACCCGCACATCCAAACTTACAGCACCTGGTATTCCCAAGTGATGACTCATCTATGTACTAACCAGGTTCGACGTTGCTTAACTTCGGTGATCATACAGGAATTGGTGTGTCAACGTAATGCCATAAAGAAAAGGAGAGAGAGAGAGAGAGAGAGAGAGAGAGAGAGAGAAAAGTAGAGCAAGAAGAGACGGAGGGAGTTAGAAAAGTAAAGAGAAGTTAAGACGGGGAGTAAGAGTGAGAAAATGAGAAGAGAGAAGGAGAAATGGAAAAGGGAGAAGGCGAGAAACGACGTAGGGAGAGAAATGGAAGTGGGCGTGAAAAGAAGAGAGAAATGATGTGGGGAGAGGTGAGAAGAGAGAAAAGTGAGGTGAGAAACTAAGGCAACTAGAGGGAGAAAATTTTAAAAAAAACAGAGCGAGAGAGAGAGAGAGAGAGAGAGGGGGGAAATGAGGAGATAAACATTTAAAAAGTGGATAGAGTACGGAAGAGAAAGTGAAAAATAGAGGAAGGGAGAGAGATAGAAAGAAAAAAAAGATAGAACCAGAAGAGAGGGATGGAAAGAGAAAAAAATAGAGAAAGGAATGACATAGGAGAGATGGAGGGGGGAGAGAAAAGTAAACATGTGTGAGATGAAACTGCGTTTACCCGTATATGTGAAGAGGCCGGGAGACGTGTTTTTGGAAGTCGATGGTTTTTCAAACCTCAATAGATGATCAGCCTAAGGCAGCAAGAATCCAATGTTGAAGTCTCTGATACTGTTAAGGACTTCTGTATTTGTGGTGATTTTGTACAAAAAATTACATTTAATTTTGGCGAACTGGTAGCAAACATACGGAAGGAGTTCAGTAATTATACGAAAATAGGAGCGTAAAGCAAGGATGCGTCTTCTTACCCGACCTGTTCAACCTATACAGCGAGGCAATTCTGAGAGAATTGGGAACACTACCGCGATTTAGTTTTAGCGGCCACCTTAACAACACAAGATAGGCAGACGACACAGTAATGATAGCAGACACGGAAGAGAAATTACAAAATCTACAGAAGGTCGCGACGAAGAGTGAGAAGAAAGGACTAAGCATAAACTACAAGAAGACAGAATGCATGGTCATCAGTAAAAGGATGAGCTCGAAATGCAATTTGAAGGTCGGGAACACTAGAATCAAGTAGACGCGGAAGTTTAAATGTCTGGGAAGAGTTTGACAGAGAACGGTAAATGAGTCACTAAGATCCGTAGACGTATTGGGGTGGCCAAGAACGCATTCCAAAAGCTGGGCAGAGTATTGTGAGACAAGAGGATTTCTTTGGTAACAAAGAAAAAGAATACTGAACTGTTACGTGACATCTATCATTCTTTACGGCAGCGAATGTTGGATGATTTACTCAAAGATGAAGAACACACTCGAGGCAGCGGAGATATGGTTCTACAGAAGGGTACTAGGATATCATGGACCGAGCATGTGAGCAACGATGCGGTCTTAGAGAGGATGCAAACAAGGATGAGGCTTATACTTAAAATCAGAAAGAGGCAGCTAAAGTTTTGGGGGCACAGATTGAGGAAGCAGTGCCTGGAAAATCTGATACTCATGGGTCGAATAGAGGGAAAGAGAGACAAGGAAAAGAAGCGCGTGACATACCGGGCGGACTTCGGCAGGTGGATAACAGAACGTGATCTGGGGGAGTAAGTAGAGGGAAGGAACTTGCTGAAAGCTGCAAGAGATAGAGAAAGGTGGAGAGCCATAATCGCCTACGTCTTGAAAGGACATGGCACATAAAAAGAAAGATGTAAGGAATTTTCATCTTTTGATAACCAAATGTAATAGAAAACATATCATTCTAACGAATAACCATATGGAGCAGTTAAAACTAAATATGTAGAACACTTATATACCTTTTGAGAGAATTATGGATTAAAGGGAAATGATTTGTTTCCTACATGAAATGAAAGGTTCGATATTAGAACAGGTTGATTTTTCTCTTTTTTAAGAGTTGAAGTTAATGATAAAGCTGTGGTTTGATGTGATAAGTACTGACACCAAAAATTAGATTCTTAGCTCTCACCAATTTTTGAGCATTTAGTTTTAAAGACAATCTGAAAAACTGTACAGAAATATTAGGTTGGTGCAAAAAATGACGGCAGAATAATGTCGTTTTTTGACGTATTTTTAACGTCAAAAAACGACATTCTTACATCATTATTTTTGCACCAACCTAATACCTAATTTCTTCCGGTTTTTTCTTTACAAAGTGACTTCAAATTTTACTATTTCAAGAATAAATCCAAATAAAGACAATATCTTTTGTATTAGATACATTGAATGGAAAATATATTCAAACCAGAATTCTAATCATGCAGTTTTTAATGTATTAAGTATGGTTTCCGTTTTACCCGATCTACAGCTGATGTGCTTACGGCCATTACCGAAATTGTCTACCAAGCTCTTCAAAAAAAAAAAAACGGAGAAGCTCGTACCGTGGCTCTAGAAATCTCCAAAGCGTTTGATAGGGTTTGGCATGCCGGCCTTCTTCGCAAGCTCCAGGGTTATGGTATTACAGGTCGATTGTTTGACATGATACAATCATTCTTGTCAAACCGTGAATTGAAGGTCGTTCTCAACGGATTCTCCTCCAGCTCCTATCTCACGAACGCAGGTGTTCCCCAAGGTTCTATCCTAGGCCCTACTCTGTTTCATATCTTCATCAACGATCTTCCTGACGTCATAGATTCCCAAGTAGGCATCTACGCGGACGACACTACAATTTACTCTTGTCTCAAAAACAAATCTAATGTCGCTGACAAAACTAACCTGGCCATTCGTCTCGAAAAGGACCTCCAATCGATTGTGAACTGGGGCAGGAATTGACTGGTTAACTTTAACGCCTCTAAAACAAAACTGCTCTCTATTAATCACCGCAGAGGTCCTTCCCTGTCACTCCCCGCCATTAGAATGTCTGACGCTCAACTTCTCGAGAGCACCTCTCTGCGGCTGTTCGGTCTCATATTGTCTGCTGACCTAAGATGGAACAAATACATTGAGTCAATTGCTTCGTCCACCACAAGAAAAGTTGTCTCCGTGTGTTGCGCCAGGAAATTTTTCTCCCCGGAATCGATCCTTCAAATCTACAAATCAGCCATTCGCTCTTGCATGGAGTATTGCTGCCATATATGGTCTGGAGCCCATTCTGTTTGCCTCGGGGTTCTTGATAAGATCCAGAGACGGATATGCAATATAATTGGCCCTGATCTGGCATCTCATCTACAGTCGCTCTCTCCAGTTACCTTGATCTATCCCCCTATCCTTCTCCTCATCCTTTCCTCTATCACTCCTATCTGCTCTCGCTCCAAATTCTCTGTAACCCCTTGCATGCTAGTGGCTTCCCGCCTTGCTTGGGGGGAAATGCTTAAAAAAAAAAAAAGTTCGAAATTGTAAAAGATTATAAAAAGGCTAGTTAATGAATAAGAATTTTCAGACACTTTTTAGATCAGAATTAACAAAAAACAAAAATAGATAAATGTGTATATAACACCATAATATTGCTGGGAATAAATTATAAAACAAAATGTTTTAAATTTGCATTGTTTATTGAAAATCACACTAACCTATTACATATAGCTAAACTGTTCAGTATAATTTAACTTTGAAATAAATGAAGGTTGTATTTGATGTCACAATGATTTAGTAATAATGTACTTGCATCTTGTACATATACAAAGTGTAAAGTTTCAGTAAATTATAAATTTTATAAGGCTGTACCATAAGGCTTTCACTGATCAACGGAGTTAAATTTCAATGCTGTGATTTTGAAGCTAATCTTAGTTTTTAACCTTGTCTGCTCAAATATATATATATATATATATATATATATATATATATAAAGAGAAAGAACAGTAAGATATATAATCCGGTGTTCTTATAGATATTTTTACAAAATAGTGCTCAATGTAAATTTACAGAGCATTAATATTATAAATTAATTGATTTAAAATATGTTTTTTTTCGCTACACATTTCTAACTATGTTTCAAAAAAAAATGGAAGCTAAAAGTCTCCAAAATTCGCTTGAGGATGAAAAACCAATGTCTTTAATTTAATTACAAAATTAAATCGGAGCTAGTTTTATATATATATATATATATATATATATATATATATATATATATATATATATATATATATATATATATATATTTAAAGATATTTTTGTAGGTACAAAATTTAATGATCGAAATAAAAGTATAAAAAAATAATATTACAAGACATATTAAAACAATATTAAATAATAAAAAAAACAAAAAAAAAACAACTCAACAACAAGGGGGGGGAGCAACCGGTTTCGTCAGGCTTCCACGGGAGATTCAATATTAAAACAGAGAAATGTACAATGAGAATAGGTGTAAAAAAAAAAAAAATTAAGCATAGTATTTACATTAGTCGGACTATTGTCCTCATCTTTGTCGCCATATTTGTCACAACGTTTCGGCCGTTGTACGCTCCGGCCTTCTTCAGGTGGTAGGAATTTCGAACTGAACCCTTTATTTTGATCACTGGGGTAGACTGTTCTAGTTCCACGTGCCATGTTTGATGGATGTCAGTTATCAGTTATCTCCTGCTAATTTTTCCTCTGAAAGTTCTCCACTGCCTTAACCAGGAATTGAACTCACCTTCTCTTGGGTCTATCACTGGATCTGACCAACGCCTTTATCCACTGTGCCATGTGCCCTTGAGGACATCTAGTTATGAACTTCTGAGTATTATAAACCTAATGTTTTCAGCATCATTTTTTACCAGTGCTCATATTGCAATTTTGTTGTTGTTATCATTGCATGTCTTTACCAGAGTTCATATTGCAACTTTGTTATCATTGCTTTTCTCTGGCACTCCTTATTACTGGTTCCCATATTGTATTTATTTCTATGCTTGGTCGGCTCATTTTTTTTTTGTGGCCTAGCATATGTGCTGATTCCTTAAGTTTACGAATTTTCCAATGGTGTTCCCTATCTATGATTTCAACATGATCCCACAGGGGCGGTGATCTCCCTTCTCTCCATACGTGGTCAGCCACGCCTGATTTTTCTATTTCCCCTCGTTACAGCTTTCTGGTGTTCTTGAAGCCTTACCTTGAGGGGGCGGCCTGTTTCTCCTTTATATTCCTTTCCGCAGCTGCACGGGATAGCGTACACACACAGTCTTTAGTCATGTTCCTCTCTGGGGGGGCTCTCACTTGTGAGAGAGATACCTGCGAAGTGTTGTCATGCTTTTGAAGGTTGTCCTGATGTTATATGGACCGCAGATCCTTTGTATTTTCTCTGATAACCCCTTCACATAAGGCAGGCAGACTGTTTTCTGAGTGTTGTTGTCCTCCTCCTCCTCTTGTACCCGCCTATCCCAGTTTTTGGGGGCTGCTGCCATGTACCCAGGGTAGTTGTTACGTTGTAGGGTACTACTTATACTGACCAATTCCTTATCTAACGTCTCTGGATCGCCACTTATGACTTTTGCTCGGTGTTGTAAGCATCGGACGATCCCTTTCCCTTATGTGAAGGGGTTATCAGAGAAAATACAAAGGATCTGCGGTCCATATAACATCAGGACAACCTTCAAAAGCATGACAACACATCGCAGGTATCTCTCACAAGTGAGAGCCCCACAGAGAGGAACATGACTAAAGACTGTGTGTACGCTATCCCGGTGCAGCTGCGGGAAAGGAATATAAAGGAGAAACAGGCCGCCCCTCAAGGTAAGGCTTCAAGAACACCAGAAAGCTGTAACGAGAGGGGAAATAGAAAAATCAGGCGTGGCTGACCACGTATGGAGAGAGAAGGAGATCACCGCCCCTGTGGGATCATGTTGAAATCATAGATAGGGAACACCATTGGAAAATTCGTAAACTTAAGGAATCAGCACATATGCTAGGCCACAAAAATCTCCTGAGCCGACCAAGCATAGAAATAAATACAATATGGGAACCAGTAATAAGGAGTGCCAGAGAAAAGCAATGATAACAAAGTTGCAATATGAACTCTGGTAAAGACATGAAAATGATAACAACAAAAAATTGCAATATGAGCACTGGTAAAAAATGATGCTGAAAACATTAGGTTTATAATACTCAGAAGTTCATACCCAGATGTCCTCAAGGCACAGTGGATAAAGGCGTTGGTTAGATCCAGTGATAGACCCAAAAGAAGGTGAGTTCAATTCCTGGTTAAGGCAGTGGAGAACTTTCAGAGGGAAAATTAGCAGGAGATAACTGATAACTGACATCCATCAAACATGGCACGTGGAACTAGAACAGTCTACCCCAGTGATCAAAATAAAGGGTTCGGTTCGAAATTCCTACCATGAAGAAGGCCGGAGCGTACAAATATGTGACAAATATGGCGACAAAGATGAGGACAATAGTCCGACTAATGTAAATACTGTACATAATACCTCATCTCAGAAATATAGACAGACTCCAAAATTAGGCATATATATATATATATATATGTGTGTGTGTGTTTGTATATGTAAGAAGGAACTAGAGGTTTACATCGGGTTCCGCAAGCCTTCTTTGTGCAAACAACGTGAGTGTTTGCTGGGACTCGCTGTCATCTGCCTCTAGTTCCTTCTTGCATATATATATATATATATATTCTGTTTATACTTTTTATATAGATACAATTATTTGAATAAATGCCGTGTTTTTAATAAACAAGATTAATTACATTTACTGAATGTTCGAGAAATTTCGTAACCCTAAACCGAGCTTTGTTAATCGGAAGTTATCTGTAGCTGAATAGCACACCAGACTTAATGACTGTTCCGTATAGGAATACAACTTCGATTCCTGTCGGCGAATGCATATTTCTACAAAATTTTTCGCACATTCTGGCCGCTAAATGTATTTGAAACTGTTTAATTAAAAAATAGCACATTTACTCAAATAAGTATATCCATAAAAAAAAACATATAAACATGAAAATATTTCTCAAATTTAATCCATTTTATATAATATGTTGTCATTGTTAGGCTGCAATTTCAGAGCATATATGATAGATCGAGAAAAATCGACGAAGGTACGTGTTTAAAAGCAGTAATTCGAACTTTGCTTACCGGAAGTTCTCTGTGGCTGTTTCGTTATATCAGGTCAGACCTAATAACGTTTTCGTATAGGATACAGGTTCGATCCCTGTTGGAGAACGTATATTTTTTACGCAATTTCTCGAACAATCGTGCCGATAAATGTAATTAATACTGTTTAATTAAAAAATAAGTGTATCCATAAAAAGTTTAAACAGAATATATATATATATATATATATATATATATATATATATATATATATATATATATATAAAAAAGAACAGTATTGGGTAAATTGTATGGCAAAGTAGAAAAAAACTTGTGACGTGTTTCGTCTTTTAAAATAAAGTTATGTTGATTGGACTACACATGAGCACGACTGAGGGGTTCTGGGAATTTTAGAATTTTTTTTAACTGGCCGAATTCATTTAGCGTTTTTTTCTTGCCATTACTTTTGTAAATATATGTTTAACCCTGTGATATTAGGAGATCTGCCAGTAATGGTGCAATGTAAAAGCCAGCGCGCAAATTTACTATAGATGACCTTGGGATTAAGGCTCTCTCTAGACATTTACGTTGTAGTGAATAATTTCTCCTTTGATCAGAGTAGCATTTTTATGCCCAAACTGTGGCCAGTCCCGTAACGATAGGCAACCAATGCATTTGACGTATTATTTTGTAAAATATCCCTTTTGTGTTCATATAATCTTTTATTTAGATTCCTTAATTTTTCTTCTATATATTTTTGTGACAATTATTAGAGGCAATGGAGTGAACTCCTCTTTCAGGCTTTAGCTTGTTTTGTTTAGTGTTAATCTTTTATTGTTTTGGACGTAGTAGTAACAAATGTTTTGTTGAGCTTAGATAGATTCTTTTCGATTGTAGATGTGATAGAATTGGTAAGCAGAATAATATGTTTTGATTAATTGGGTTTCTCATGAAAATCAGTTTTGGAATATTTTCTGGGCCTTTTGTTTCGTATTGAATATAAAATAATTCGGATACTGGAGACGTTTGAAAGTGTTTTCAATGTATTTCTCCTCTTCGTGTAAATAATCCAAACTGCATATTCCTAGAGCTCTTAGGTAAAATCCGATGATTACGTCGGATTTTATTTTGTTGTTATGATGAGAATAGGAATTTATTAGGTCGTTTTTGTTGCTTGATTTCCGGTGAACGAGTTTTAAACTGTTGCTAATATTGTATAGCTTGATATCTAGGACGTGTAAGGAATGTTGTTTTTCCATTTTGTATGTAAATTACATTATATGTTCGACATTGTTTAGACGATCTACTAGGTCAGGTAAATTAGTTTCACGAGGATATATATGTAGAGAATCATCAATATAACGAAAGTATATTGATTGTTTGGGTAAAATATTTTGGAAAGGACCGGGTTCGAGAAATTCTAAGAAGATACATGCCAACACTTCACTGAGAGGCGATCCCATTGATAATCCAATTTTTTATTTCTAACAATCATTATTGAATTTAAAGTAGCATTGGTGATAAAACGGTAGATTGTTATTATTGTAGCTGCTGGTAGAGAGAGCTTTAAATTGGAACGTGTTAGATGCTTTTGTAGGTGATTTAGGCATTTTCCTAATATCACATTGTCCTGGGTATCACGATAAACTACATTCGCGTCCTGGACAAGACGATAAACTACATCCGCGTCCTGGACAAGACGATAAACTACATCCGCGTCCTGGGTAAGACGATAAACTACATTCGTATCCTGGGTAAGACGATAAACTACGTCCAACCGCAAGGCCTCTGATCAGGAGGCTTTGAGGAGATTGGAACCACCTCTTAATTGCTGGTGTTCCCAGGTCTACCCTGACCCGGGGTGGTAGCATCTGTTAGGGTAGCAGCTATGGGCAAATAGTTAACACCCAAACGTGTAAAAATAGATTTTAATACCAGAAATACTTTGTTTAAAAAAAAAAAAAAAATCATTACCAGCAATAGTTTTTCAGGGGAAAATATTAGCAATACTTTAAAAAAGAAAAATACCAGCAATACAAACAGCTATACATTCTTTGGAAAAAATATGACCAGCTATATATTTCTTCAAGGAAAAATATTCCCCAAAAAACATATTACCAGCAATAAAAATTTTGTCGGCATTAAATAACCCATTGTGGTTGATATGCCGTAAAACAACCCCCCTCCAAAAAAACAAAAAAAAACAAACTAATATCACAGTGTGGAATACCTACTTACGAAAGTGATGGAAAAAAAAAAGAAAAAGACTATAAATAAATTCGTTTTTTTTGTGTGTGTGGTACGGCATATCAATCTCAATAAGTTATTTAATATCAACAAGCTTTTTATTGCTGGTTTTATTTCTTTCTTTTTTTTTTTTTTCAAAAAATGAATTACTGGTAACGTTATCTTTTAAAAAATATATAGCTGGTAAACATTATTTTTTCGAAAAATGTATTGCTGGTAATATTTTTCTTTTCAAAAATATATTGCTGGTGAAATAATAATAACACTTACAAATATACATTATCATCTGTATTCCACATAGACTAACTAGAATTATTATACGTTTACATACTTCTAGCATATATACAGTTTTTTTTATGTATGCTTAGAATCCGTTAATTTCTTGGAGATTCGAAAGAACGCGTCACCTCTCCTTGAAATCGGAACACCTCAAATTCTACTCACGTTTGCTTAACTAGTCTAAATTATGTGAAACATAATTGACCAATGAAAATCAGGCAAAAGTAGAAATACCTGAAATTCTTTCTTCATTTTCTACATATCTCAGTAGAGAAGCAAGTAAGATTGATAAACGTTTCATATTTGATCTTTATTTTATCATACATCTATTTTTAAATTAATAATGATTTTATATAGACGTTTACAACTTTTAGAGAGAGATGGGAGAATATTAAAGCGACAAATGAAAATAGATATAAAAAGGAAAAGAGAGACTTTGAGAAAGTAATAGGGAGAAACGAAGGGATGGAGAGAGAAAAGAAGAGAGAAAATGGGGAGGAAGAAATCATATGCTATATATATATATATATATATATATATATATATATATATATCGATAGTATATATATATCCATATATATATATATATATATATATATATATATATATATATATATATATATATATATATATATATATATATATATATATATATATATATATATATATATATATATATATATATATATATACATAACATATATATATATACATACATAACATATATATATACATAGCATATCTATACACATAGCATATATATATATATATATATATATATATATATATATATATATATATATATATAAACATATATATATATATATATAATATATAGCATATATATATATATATATACATATATATATATATATATATATATATATATATATATATATATATATATATATAATAAAGAGAGAGAGAGAGAGGGTAAAAACGGGATGGCAAAGAAAAAGAGAGGAATAAAGGGAAAATAAAGTAGTAACGGAAATAGAGAGAGAGAGAGAGAGAGAGAGAATGAAGAGTGGGAGAAGGGGAGAGTGAGTCAAAGAGAGAAAATTGGTAGAGAGAATGGAATGAGAAATAAAAACATGTAAATATAAAGTGGGGAATAAGTAGATGGGAAGAGAGAGAGAGATGAAGAGTGGGGAGAAGGGGAGAGTGAGTCAAAGAGAGAAAATTGGAGAGAGAGAGAAATAAAAACATGTAAATAGAGAGAAGATGTAGGCGAGAAGCGTAGAGAAAGAAATGAGGAGATAAATATATAGAGAGAAACAGAGAGATATTTATTGAAAGAGAGAGTGAACAGAAAGCACAGTGATAAATGACGGCCGAGAGAGAGAATCAAGCGGTGAGAAAAGTAGAAAAGGATTTAACTCGAGAAAGATTAGGAGAGAGAGAAAGAGAGAGAGAGAGAAAGGGAAATGTAGACATAAAAAGAGGGAAGGATAGCGATAAATAAGGATAAAAAAGAAAGAAAATGAGTGAGAACTAGAGAGAATAATAAGTGAAAGAAAAGGGAAAGATGTCGAAAAAAATGTAGAGAGGAAAGAATTAAGACGTGATCAATTCTTGTAAATTTTCTCCACAAACCAATTACATTGAAAATCCTTCAACAGAACGGATGTGCATCGTATGTACCGTGTGTGTTTTGGCGCTTCGATACACGGTCAACGGAACGCGGTAAGGATTCAATCCTGAAGGCTCTGGCACTATGAAGAACTTTGGTATTTGTACTGAAGTCGCTCAAACAAACATTTGTAGATAGATACTAAATTTAATAGATGTATATATAAACAAAACAAATGACCTTCTTTCCGAGGTAATAACATCGAAACGTTGATTTGATTGGGGTCTGTAAAATATACCAACAGAGTAATAAAAAATAACACCTACACAATTACACATTCATACACATAGATGGTAAGAGAAACCTACGCACAAACCCACACATAGATTTTATATGTTATATATATTTTATCAAAACTCTTTTTTATTTTATATGTACTTTCAGAATTCGCTAAAAACATGCTCCGTGGCCCCATTAGTAAGCAAATAAAATTTGCTGTTCTTTGCTTATGCCATAAAAGGGAGCAAATATAAAAAAATAACAAAGACATTTAGTAAAATATGATTTTGCTAAATATAATTTTCAATTTCAAGCTCAAAATTGATCTTCGAGTATACGTGAAACAAAATGAGTTGCAACTTAGCTTTAAAAAAAAATATCAAACAATATCAATTTGTGATAAAATGGAACATTCGTAGGAATAAACTTTCATAATAAGATTTCTTAGATCTTCGGGTAAAAAGAAAGTAACATTAAAGGATCGGGTGGTATAAAAACCAGTTTAACTCAGCCGGAAGGAACTACGATGGTATTATTCAGATATGAATGTCATGGCTTTGTAATAAAGGAAAAAAAAAACTAGAAAAGTTCTCTTACTTTCCCTCTTAATCTCTGTGTCAAGGCGTGCATTGTAAATTAAAAACTTAATCATGTGACGAAATTTGCAACTCACTGATCATAGACCAACACGTTTACAAGACATTTCTATAGATTCACAGCTCCTGGAGGTTTTATTATTGAATGTCAGTAAATGATGTGGATGAATTTTGTTTATATTATTCCTTTGATATAAACAAAAGCATTCATATTTCTGTTCTCCCTATTCTTGTGATTCTGAACAGAGAATCAAGATACTCTACCAAACAATCCAAGAACTAGAATTCAATAAGCTGCTTTCCAGAATAGAAACTAGGATGAGGAAGTTGGCTTAAAGCAGTAATATCACCAACCCTTAATGCATCATTAAAAAAAAATTCAGTATGTAGAATTAGTAGACACTTCAAATATCTTGACGTATGGCTCAGAAATTGCCCCTGTATCTTTTCTATAAATACAGGGTGCGATGGATAAATTGTCGTTTAAATTACGCAAAAATGAAAAAAAAAACTAATATCTCGATTTAACAGATATATTTTCCAAACTTACACAAATATATCTTCAAATATTAAAGCGTATATTTATTCAATAAATTTACATTGGCTTTAACCACGGCCTCCGGGCGATTTCAGAATCTCCACCACCTCTTCTGGACGTTTCTCCTTGTTTAAGTTGGTGAATGCTGCCATAATCCTTGCCTTCAGTTTATCTTTTTATTACAAGGAGTTTTTTGGTCATTCGCTCAACTGTACCCCACACGTAATAATCAAGGGGGTTGCAGTCTGGGAAGTGAGGTAGCCAGATATAAAGGGGTGATGTGGTCGCAGAAATTGTCTAACAACCATGACTGGGTTCTCCTACTTGTGTGGCATCGTGCAAATTCCTTTTGCCTGGCATAGGGTCTTCCAGAAGCAGCACTACCTCCTCAAGGCACAATGTAGGTCTCCGTGTTGAGTCTGAGGCCCTGTGGAAAGAAGCATGAATGCATAATATCGCTGTCATTAGTGATCATTCCAAACACCTTCGGAATCACCATTAGACTAATCGAACTCTTTCCGAATCCTCTGATTTGTCCTCAGATTGACGCCCACGCACTAAAACGTCCATATTGAAGCTTCCAGTACGAATGTCAAGCAGTACAGCATGCTGTTTTCATATTTCTGGCGGAGTGAATTTGCGTCATGGTGCTCTTTTTTTCACAGACGGTTCACAACTGATCCTGCTATAATATGCAGTCGACAAAATCAAAAACAAAATGGCGAAATTAAAAATATGACTGTCGTCGAGATTTCATCAATTGTCATGGGTCCTTACCTATAACTACAGAATGAACTCTTCCTAACACTATGTATACTACGCCTCTCAAGAGAAAGGGTCGAATAGAGTCGAGCCGATAGTAGTTCACTCCAA
>CAHIKZ030000171.1:137500-152500 GCA_903632075.3 Acanthosepion pharaonis
AATGAGCCAAATGATAACACACAAACACAGCAATACACACGCTTACACATATCATACTCACTCACTCCCTAAGAACTAAATAATACACACACAAACACTAAACAGAGGCACATACCCTCTCCAGGACAAATAAAACTCTCAAACTGGCCAAGGGAATTCAGGGAAGCATAGATCCATCCAGTTCTTATCTCAATTAACAACTTAAAAGAGACTGTTTGACCAACACAAAGAATGTTAAAAGATTCATGTTAAAAAGATAAAAAAAATAAAAAAAACAAATGAAAACTACAGACAGAAGTTCATTTTCTCGAAATCGAAGCGCTGATAATTTATTAACGGAAAGATGAGACTCATTTTGGTAATGATGGAACTTGGACAAGATTCATCATAAGCAACTCCACATAAGAAATATAAGGATGTATATTTCTGTTCGTCAACTCCAGATTGAAGAAGATAAATCGAGTTATTTATCACATAAGACGCAAGGAAATTTGCACGCTGAGAATACAGCCTGTGTTTGAAGAAAGAAAAGAGAAATCAAGAGAGAAAAAGAAAGTATATATATATCTGTTGCAGCTGGACCGTGTTTGAAGATGAACTGTGTAAAGAAGAAGAAAGAAAGAAAGAAAAGAGAAAACAAAAGAGAAGAAGAACGTATGTATTTCTGTTGCAGCCGGACCGTGTTTGAAATTGAATTTGTGTAAAGAAAAGAAAGAAAAGAGGAAATGTGAGAGAGAAAAGAAAGGACAATGAGTAAAAGAGAAAACTGAATTTAAAGATAAGTAACTATATATTTTGGACCAGTGTTCGAAAGATACACATGCATCCATAAATTTTATGTTCTCACAAACACCTTTCCACATGTCAAAATAATAATATATAAATTCTATCCCATCTCTTTTTTGGGTTATGCGTTGATTTCTGGATTCGTAGTTATTCATACTTATATTTTTTTTATCCGTTCGGATTCAGTCGAATCCACTTGGATTTGGGCATATTTTGGTATCCTAACATATGTCTTGATGTTCTGGTCGTCGGATGCTTTACTCATGCTTATATTTTTCTTTTATTATAATATTTTGTGTATATGTATATATTAAAATTCTTATACCAAAATTTATTACGCCTTATCGTTCATCCTTGAATTGTGGATCAGTATTTGTGTTGAAACCGAAGCGAACCTGGGAAAAGATTACTGTTTGATTATCTAATCGAACAGTATTCTTTAAAATATTTTTGTTTACTAATTGTCCATTTGTCATCGTCTGAGAGAGATAACCCGTATCTCTCCCCAGATGTGATAATGTATATATATCCTGGTCGGCGTATGATTGCGTTATAAATTATTCGTTGAGTAGGGCATATGACAACCATTGAAGAAAAATTGGGCATAGCCAACACAAAGATTTGGAATGTCCTGAAAATCTACGAAAATACTGGTGTAGTGAACAACAGATATAGAACAGGTCGGTCAAGGAAAACAACAGCAGTTGATGGCAGAAACATTGTAAGAACCTTGAAGAAATAACAAAACAAATCAGTCACATAACCTGGTCGATTTTGTATATATATATATATATATATATATATATATATATATATATATATATATATATAATGTGGACATTCAAGTCAGCACCCAGTAGTGACAGTCTAATGTTTAAACGCAATGTTGAGGCCTGAAGATTGCGTTTAAGCATGAAACTGACCTTCGCCGCTGGGTGTTGACTTTGATGTCCACTTTTATATTTACAGACGTTCTGTTGCTAATATTGAGCTCTTTAACCCATAAATATAGCATAACTTTAAATTATGTTTTAAGAAGACAATGTATGCCTGGCCTGAAGGTCACTTTCTAGGGAATGCAAGTTCAGTTCTAGTCGAGAGGCACATTTTCATCAATAAGATATTCAATCTCTAGGCTTGCATATATTACTTTCACTAGTAAAAACAAAATGAACAGATACGTCTACTTAAACACGGGTAACCACTGAATATAACATTCATATTATTAGAAATAATGATGGTAACAAGCCGTGTTATATTCGACAGGATGTAGCCAATAAAATCTGGTATACGATACTAAAAATATTTTCTTCGTTATAATAATTGATTTGTTTCTTTTTACAGCTTATTAGAACATATTTCGGATTGTAAGAGATCTCTTATAGTACCCTGTGTTCCCAAGCATATAGTGCCCGGTGTTCCCAAGCGTATAGTACCCTGTGTTTCCACGCGTATAGTACCCTGTGTTCCCAAGCGTATAGTACCTTGTGTTCCCACGCGTGTGGTACCCTGTGTTCCCAAGCATATAGTGCCCTGTTTTCCCAAGCATATAGTACCCTGTCTTCCCAAGCGTATAGCACCTTGTGTTTCCACGCGTATAGTACCTTGTGTTCCCAAGCGTATAGTACCCTGTGTTCCCAAGCGTATAGTACCTTGTGTTCCCAAGCGTATAGTACCCTGTGTTCCCAAGCGTATAGTACACTGTGTTCCCAAGAGTATAGTACCCTATGTTCCCAAGCAAATAGTACCCTGTGTTCCCAAGCGTATAGTACCCTGTGTTCCCAAGAGTATAGTACCCTGTGTTCCCAAGCATATAGTACCCTGTGTTCCCAAGCGTATAGTACCTTGTGTTCCCAAGGGTATAGTACCTTTTGTTCCCAAGTGTATAGTACCCTGTGTTCCCAAGTGTATAGTACCTTGTGTTCCCAAGCGTATTGTACCCTGTGTTCCCAAGCGTATAGTACCCTGTCTTCCCAAGCATATAGTACCCTGTGTTCCCAAGCGTATATTACCCTGTGTTCCCAAGCGTATAGTACCCTGTGTTCCCAAGCGTATAGTACCTTGTGTTCCCAAGCGTATAGTACCCTGTATTCCCAAGGGTATAGTACCTTGTGTTCCCAAGCGTATAGTATTCTGTGTTCCCAAGCGGTCTTCCATCAAAGTAAGGAGCAGGCTCGACACTGCTCAACCTCGGTGATCGAACGAAAACAGATGTTTTAAGTGTGATTTTATCGCAAGCTCTTTTTAATGAAGTACTCGAAAAAATAAAAAGCAAACATTTATTTTATACAGTTTTCCACGATTTTGATTTGAATGTCCATCAAATTAAATCTAATCTCATAATCCCAAGAAACGTTAAAAGAGAAAAAATATATAAAATAAAATAAAACAGGCAAAACGAGAAAAATCATTTCAAATATCTTCAAAATATACAGGATTTGATACAGAAAGAAAAACCAACTTGTCATAAGTAAATTCTTAGACGTCACACTCAACCTCAACATATCAGCCATATTGAAAAACCAACGACAAATCACTATATTGAAACACACTTTCCACGAAACCCACCCACTCACCAACAATAATTGAACAGATACTACAATCGATTAATCGTAGTTATCCAACTATCTTTCTAATGAAGCCAAAATTTGTGAAGCCAGAAAACGTTAGCTCTAAATGATAAAACAAATCGTAGGAAAAATTCATTAAACTCTTCCGTAAGTACTTCTCGCCATCCAACAATTTACACAAAATATCCACACGAAACACATAAAAATCTGCTATAGTTGCACGGAGAACATGACAAAGATAATAAAAAGCACAACAGAAAAATAACCAACAAATCTCCTGCACTAACCAAAAACACGCATAAGTGTACAACAATAGTATGAATGTCCCCTAAACGGCAATTGCCTGCAAAGCAATATAATATATCAAGTCACCGTAAAACAGCAGATCACAAAGAAAAATATACATAGGAGTAATTGAAGGACTCTGGAAACAGAGAAACTATGTGTTTTAAATACAGGTGCCGGCTCGAATTTGTTTTCTTCCCGGTTTCTTGGCTTATTATTTTTCAAATAATATTGCCCGCGCACGATTATTTTGTTCATGGAATAATAAAAAAAAACCGGACAAATATTGTTTTATGAACTGTAAATAACCGAACATCACAACACTCTCTAAATATATGTGGGGAAAAATACTCCAAAAATATTGGGCTGGAGAAACATTGCAATAAAAGTGGATAATGTACTTAATAAAACGAATACACTTATTTCTCCACCAAACCAGTCTACAATAATGACTCTAAAAAACTGTAAACTTTGTCTGGAGGAGAAAATAGCAATAAGCACCCCCCTTCCCAGAACAAAACTAATTATTAAATAAAAGATCAGTACTGATCGCAAAATGCTGACTCGAAAACAATTTTATACGGCGTTACATAAAAATCGGAAATGAAAAAGTAATACAGTGTAACCCGGATATAAGAGAGTTGTCGGGACCGGAGAAGAAGTCTCTTATATCCGGGTTTCTCTTATATCCGGATTTGGTCTATTTTATGTACATTAACACAGGCTCTAATTTGGGACCAGAGAAAATCTCTCTTATATCCGGGTTTCTCTTATATCCGGGTCTCATATCCGGGTAACACTGTATCAAATACAGTGTAACCCGGATATAAGAGACATCGGATATAAGAGAAACCCGGATATGAGAGGTTTTCTCTGGTCCCAAATTAGAGCCCGTGTTAATGTATATATAATAGACCAAACCCGGATATAAGAGAAACCCGGATATAAGAGACTTCTTCTCCGGTCCTGATTTCACCATTACATCCGGGTTACGCTGTATATGTATTATATATCACAGTGCAACCTCAGTTCTCGCATGTTTCACATATCAAAGAAATCGGTTTTTGAATAGATAATTCGAGATGATAATGCCTCGATTATCGAACAAAATTTCGGTTCTCGAATAACATTGCCGAATCGAGTGAACCCGAATAATTTCTGAGACGACCACCATGTTGTATACATTCGTGTGTTGTGCTGTGCTTTTCTTTTCCAATTTTATTGTACTATGATTTTTTTTCTAAATTGATTCCTACTGGAAAAATAGTTTCGGTTTACGAACATTTCGGGTTACGAGCGGCCTTCAGGAACGAATTAAATTCGTGAACCGCGGTTGCACTGTAGATCATTGCAAGTTTGTACCCGATTAGAAAATGAAAAAATATTCTATTAACTTTTTATTAGCCAAGTACATTGTCTCCATTGTTTTTAACAACTGACTTCCAGCGTTCTACAAGCATGTTGATGTCATTTTGTTAGAAATTTTGTGTTTTTTGTTGGAATATATTTGTGAGTTAGTATTCGCCTGACTGTAGAGAGGAAAATATTTGCTCTATACTATAGAGGAATCCGAAGGATTAATACAAACCCATATTTGTTGATAGGTTTGGTTTTTATTTCAGAGTAAATAGAAATTGAAGAAAGTACCAATATTCTAATGGAAATCAGTTTTTAAAAGAATTAAATTGTTCATTTTAAATTTTTACTTCTCGATCGCACGAATATCTACCTTACAAAATATCAAAGAAATCTACGACCGCATGCAAAACATCTATCATGGCGGCGGACACCTTTGATACTGAGTGTCGTCAGGGGAGATTACTCATTGCCACAAAACAAGAGCTGTCCTGTATAGTCATGCAGGTGGAATTTTTTAAAATTATAAAATAAGTACATCTTTCCTTATATCTGTTCCTCCGAGAATTTTATGAGTTTAATAAACATGGGTCAAAATAATCGTGCCGTGGAGAAAATTATTTGAAAAATTATAAACATGCCATAGCAAATAATTACCGAGCCGTGACGGGGCGGGGGTATATTTGTGCGCGGATAATATTATGTGAATATTAAGCTAAGAAATTGGGAGATAACCTGAAAAAAAATCGTGCCGGCACTTGTATTTAATACACAAGATTCTCTGAAAACGAATTGGTGATAAGGTAAATTGTTATTGTTTGAAAAATAAAATAAAAATAGAACAAAAGTATTCTTAGACTCCCAATTTCTGTGATGGCAATTTACTAAGCGTAGTTTAGATGTGGCACTAAGCCGAAAATATTGCAGCATCTAGCGGAAATCGAACTCACTACCCAGACATTATTGATCTAGCGTCAAAATCTTGCTTACCATTACCTAATCACCAAAACCGTGCGATAATACCAAAATGATTAATCTGTAAATAAAAGGTTTTTTTTTCTTGCTGTAATGACATTGAGAATATTGTGTTCGAATTATTACTTGTAGAAATATAGTTATTTTCCAAGTGTAGCTTAGATGTGGCACAAGGCCGAAAGTATGGTGCATCTAGTGAGGATCGAACTCACTTTTCAGTTGTAACTGATCTAGCGAGACAAGCTTGCTAATCATTACACCACGCCGAGGTGCCCTACCTGCAGAAATATATAATTTTTACTCAAATATTATTAATTACATAGAAATATTTTTACTTACTTCGCAACAAGGTTTTCATTATCCATAACGCAGTTTTCATAAATATTAACTTCATCTTTTTGATAGTCATCTGTAAAACAAATATTAACCGATTATTTAAGAATTGCCAAAGGGAAAAAAAAATAGCGGTCATTTTATTTTAAAAAAAAAGAAGGATTTTAGGGGAATTTTAAGCAACGGATTTAAGTTAATAAAAAATAAAAAGGAAAAAATAATACAGAAAAATGAAGAATTTTTTTTGTTGTTATTGTTGAAACGATTTAGTGCTCTAAATCGTCTCAAAAAAAAGTGTTGTATCGGTATTTTCTCTTATCTAAAGCTAGGATTTTTCTTGAAGAATTCAACATCAATATATTCTTCGAAAAATCTTTAAAACTGTCCTGTTCGGAATGGTTTATATTTAACATCAGTGAATATAATGGGAAATATATTTGAGTAATCCATAACAAAGATCTTGAACAAAAATTTCATTACCCTCTACTACGTGTTACAAGGCCCAAGAGCCACTCGATGGTTATGGAGTAAGAGGCACAGCTTATGTAGATATACGATAATCCGTAGATCCACGTAGGGCGTGAAAACCAAAAAGACTCAAGATGTAATGGTTTAGTTAATAAGTAATTAGCATAAAGAGAGCTATAACTATACATCGCAAGCAAATTCGAGGTGGGGTACGTAGAATATCATCATATCAGCGGAGGTCTGTGGAAGATAAACTTTAACCGTTGACTTGAACAGATTAAGAAGATCGGGAATCATCCTCTTGAGAATAGGATACTAAATGAGAACGGTTCGTAGAGAAGAAGCTATTCGAGTGGAACTTAAATCTCACCAATGGCATAGGAAGGGTCTTTGGAATACAATTTCCGTGGCATGGCGGGTCTTAACCATAAAGGTTAGAACTGGTATAACTAAGAAATATAGTTCGTCAGATCACTTTCCATGAAAACGTTGCAAGCCTCTCGTGGTTCTATTGCTATGAAAGTGCAGCGAGAGGCTTTCGACGTCATGTCTGTGAGAAAAGGGGTGCAGAGTGGAATTCGTCAATTCCAAAAAACTCAACTATGAAGTAGTGATGTCAACTACGCTGAATATATCATAAAGATTCAGGATATATGGAGTAAGTAAATACTAAACACTTCAGCTAACTCAGTGTATGAGTCAGTTGTAACAAATTTAGTTTAGAAAATAATAAAAAAATGAACATAGAATAGGTTGCACTAGGAGTAGTTTCCCACAATACCTCAAGTTGCTGCAAAACCAAAATTTTGACCTAAAACCTCGACTCATTTCTTAAATAGTGTCGTTCACATGGATGCCAAGCATAGCACCAAATCTATTCAGTGTGGCGAACGCCTGTCAGTACAGATGCAAAAAAGGCTCCGGATCGCGTACGTAATTGTCTGTCAAAACCAGTTACATCCGGGTTTTTTTTCCGTTAGCAGCGAAACAGCTGACATGTACGTATACGGATCTCTTTCCAACATATCTAGGTCCGGGTTCCCGTCAACTGTCTCCTGTCAACAAAATCAACGGGAAAACCAACAGTCAACAGTGGACAAGACTCGGTGTTTGTGAAGTCGGTACCGTGGGCATTTTTTTCCCTAGAGTTGCTATGCCTTCAGAGGCAGTGTCACTTTGTTATCTCCCATCTCTTTCCTTTCTGTGCCAGTTACCCCCCTTCATTAGCGGTTAGGAGAGTAATCGGTTAGGAGAGTAATCGGTTAGAAGAGTAAGCAGTTAGATGTTAGATCCCCCAATCTTTATAAACGCTTGCTGTATTTTACAACATTTAGAAATATAGAAAACTATCAGCTGGAATAATATGGAAACTTAAACTTACAATAAGAAAAAACTGTTCAAAGTTTTCGGACATACCGTCTGAAGTAGCAAAATTACCAAAATTGTGTAACAGCATGGGATTATGGGCCATCCCACAAAACGTTTAATAGCTAAAAAAAAAAAAAAAAACCCACTAACCTAATTGAGTTTCTTTTTTACCAGGTTTTCAGATGAGACTTTTAACCATCTTGACACCATTTGTGCTAAGAATCGCTGAAAACCCCTTTGAGACATTTAGCTAGAAAGGGAACAGTTTAAAATCATTTTTGTGACAGCCTCACTATATCTTCCCAACTGAGCAATGGTGCTAGGAAAAGATCATTCAGGCCTTCAGTAATGATACCAGCATTCATACTCTGACTTCCATTTTCAAAGTCCATTCAAGAATCATTAAGAAAACGGAGAATAAGTTCAAAAGAGACGGAACAGTAGAAAGGAAAACTGGATCAGAAGATCACAACAGCAAGAGGGATCATCATTTTAACTTAGAGCTAAATACATTCTTATTGTACAAAGTAGAGTCCAATAGTGTTATAATAACATCCGAGAATTCCAGTAAGATATCGTTAATCATTTCCAAGATACAAAGGTTGAAAGCTTAATCTATCAATTGGACAATTTTGCTGTTACACGATTTCGACAAATGTGTTGTTTCACTCCTTTACGTGAGAGGGAAGAATTTAGCACATTGCCGGTATACTGAAAGCAGGGGAAAACATCGAGTAAACTACTTAGAAACTTCATTATTTACATTATTCGGACTATTGTCCTCATCTTTGTCATTATATTTATTACAACGTTTCGGCCGTTGTACGCTCCGGCCTTCTTCAGGTGGTTGGAATGTCGAACTGAACCCTTTATTTCGCTCACTGGGGTAGACTGTTCCAGCGAGCGTAATAAAGGGTTCAGTTCGACATTCCAACCACCTGAAGAAGGCCGGAGCGTACAACGGCCGAAACGTTGTAATAAATATGGCGACAAAGATGAGGACAATAGTCCGAATAATGTAAATAATGTATATAATAGCTCATAGAATAGATATAGACAGACTAGCAGCATGGCCCGGCGTTGCCCGTGCTTGATTCAAAAATAGTACGACTAATACAGCAATCGCTATCAGTTGATTTAAAATATTTTGCCCTTCCTTGCCTTTAGAGGAGTTCCCTTTGCCGTGCTGATGTTGTTACATGCCTTACTTCTTGCCTATATCACACTGCCAACTTTTTCTAAGCTCTATAGTAAACATTAAATCTGTTACGAAAAAAGAATTAAACAAAATAAACACAATACGACCAGCTTTAAAAAACCGGAAAAAACATTTTAAAGGGTTGACCGATTGTCTATTTGCACTCTGTTTGGAGGGGTGCTCAGAGTTGAAACTTCACATGATGACTCCCAATGGCCTCTTTATAAATCCGTTCGGTTTTCGCTAAAAACGCAATCTGAGTGTATCGGTTTTGGGGTTTTATCGATTTTCCGCGCTGTTTAGGGGTCCGTGGTCATGAAACTTCTGGACAACACTTCTAATGGTAGACTCTAAGAGGGTGTCAAATTTGGTTGAAATTCTGTAAGCAGAATTTTTTCGATTATCGATTTTTTCGGAACCTGATTCCGAACTCAAAAATCGGGCTGCGTCATGTCATTACGGCAGCCATTTGCAAACTTGTGTTGAAAACCGCATCGAAATCGGGTGATAAATGCGGCCTGGGCAAGGTAACAACACCCACGACAGACACACAGACAGACAACATGAGAAATATAGATAGTAGATACTTAGAAATTTTGTGTGAATAGATAGTGGAAAAAGAAGAAAACATTATGATAACGGGTTAATATTGCTTAGCGAAAAAACTGAGTGGGTGTCGTGGAGAGTCTTCACCGTCAGTGACTTGGTAACGGTTTCGGCATTTTTTATTTAATCCATCATCATGCGGCCTCAGCCGAGATTGAACTCAGCAATACTTTGATTGGTGTAGTTCGTAATCTTGTCAAATAGCTGAATTCTTGATGCTTCGCTAGGGCTATCAAAGGTGTTTTTATCGTGACACCAACACTAAATGGATTGCCAACCAAGGCTCAGAGAGACTCCATTAACCCTCCTCTAAGAGCAGGTTTGAATTCAGAGTTTTCCTTCTCCTAGACCAGTTGCCATCCAAGGCTATAGAACCCAGTCTAAATAGCAATTTAGCTGGAGGGAGAAAAAAGGGTGTTAGCACGTAAGTGAATGTAATGGATTCGACTGGGATTCGAACTCGGCTCTCCGATTCCTCAATCCAAGCCGCTATCCATTACTCCACCGTGCCTCCTCTTACTCCACCGTGCCTCCTTTAATCCATATGTCAGATTTTTATCCTGCATTTCATGCTGAAGGTCTACATAAAATAATACTTTTCTGGAAAGGTCTGTTTTACATGATCCTTTATTTCTTATTAAAAAGAAGCTCATATAAAACAGGTCGAATGAATGGAATTTTAAATGAGAACGAAATTGAATAGCTCGCAATATATTTATCCAGATAAAATACCTGATTATCTACAACAGGTTTCGCTAATTTGAGTGTGAATTAATCAAGCCTCGTTTTCAATTCAAAGCCGGTTTCAAACCTCAAACTTGAATTTATATTTTTCAGCTTTTATTTTTTTACAAAATTGGTGATATTCAAAAGATATAGCTCTCCATAATCCAGGTTATTATTGAATATAACCTAAGCGAAAATTAAATATCCTGAATAAAAAAAAAAAAATAATCTCCGGTATGGAAAATCATTTGAATATAATTAAAATTTTCCCACGCTGCAAATTAATGCAACATACTTATTCTGTATTTTTCATCGAGAAAATTAAAATGTAAGCCATTCGAATTGAATAAAATGGCAAGTAAATTAAAAAGACAAGCGATGAATATAAATAACCCCAATATATGAAGTTAATGCTACTCTTGCCGCATTTACACTTTGACGTGATTAGCACTCTTGAATCAAAAAATCAGATACGACTGAGTGTTTAATTCAAACCTCACTCATCTAAATTCGGCCTTGTAACACACATTTACGCTATGCTTATTACTGCAAACTTTAATTCGTTTTTATGGTAAATTAATTGAATCTTTCTTGCCTTCTTATTCGGACCAGAATCCCAATTGACTCACAACTTTTCGGCCGTTGTACTCTGCGTTCTTATTTGGATCCGTTTCGCATCCGTCTCATTACAGACCATAAAAGGACCTATTTTGCAATTAGTGTAAGATCAGACAGGCCAGCTGCAGGGTGAACACTTGAGGCAGCCTTCCAGTTGCACTTAGATTGCAAGCATGGCAAAAAAATGTATTGCAGTTATATAGGCCCCACTCAAGTTAGAAGATGGGTAGTTTGTCAGACATCACGTACAAGGTTGACTGTAAGATACAAAATCAAGAAATGAATAAAATATATTATCATTGGTCTACTGTGTTATTTAATTACATTTTATTTAACCCTTGATTTTGTCAAATTAGTTAATCGGATTTGTGTGCGTTTGTGTGTGTATGTACGTGTATGTGTGTGTGTGTGTGTGTGTGTATGTACGTGTGTGTGTGTGTGTGTGTGTGAGTGTGTCTATGTGTGCGTGTGAGTGTGTCTGTGTCTGTGTGTATCTTCTCATCCGAAACGTTGGACTTATATTCTTGTCTGCAATCTCTGATCGACTGCCCAACTTCTCTCTGAAGTGGGTGTATATCTTATAATAAGTTATTTTCCTATATTTCCGGCCCAGTTTCAGCTGGGAGGTTATCTCAGCCCAGCCTCGAAGCTGGGTTTTCCCTCATCACACTGAGGGTAAATATGATTTGAGGTTATACACACACTATCGTCGGGCTCGATAACCGTCTTGGCATTTAATATTTAATCCATATGGCAGATTGTTTTCATTCTGTATTTTATGCTGACGGGCCCCTTTTTTATCACTTTATTTTTTGTTACTAGTTTCCTCCACAAAAGTCACATAGCTTAGTGGACTAAACTGTTCAAACATACCTGGTTCACTGGCAGTAGCGAGTTCAATCCAGGGGTCTGGTATTTCTTAAAATCACGGTCTATTCAATCGGAGAAGCGACACGGCATAAAACTGGGGGGGGGTAAATTGATATGAAATGTCAACGAAGAATGGAAAGCAGAATAGAAACAAACTACACCGTAGATTGAATAAAATGTTCAGTTTAAAATTCCCAGTAGGACAGAACTTTGAAAAAAGCCGTAGAGTAGACTGGCGGAAACATTGTGAGTACAGCAAGCAAGACGAGTATACAGTTGTACATAAATCAGTTGTAAATTATCCCCTTCATTCTATTTATATAATGCTTTCTCTTTAGCTTTAACTGATTTAATTTCGTAGATCTTAATATTTATATTGAATCGTTACAATGAAGAAATCTTGATAGAATTCGAAGTCCTAAGTGAGAGTTGTCCGTTTGTGTCTCGCGAATGGCGTTAACATAGACGTCAGTTAAGTGTAAAGATTTTGATTCTTTAAATTGAAGAATCGTATTCTATACCAACTACAATAGAATATAGTAGCTTTATTTTCGTTTGTAATTCATTTTCAACTTTGCTAGATTCTGTATGCTCAACGGCCCGTTTATTCTTTCACTCTTTTCTTTTAGTTTAATTCTCCATCTGTAGATTTTAGGTGATGGCGATTACAATTATCTGGTAGACATAGGATACCTTTTAATTTAGGGTGTTTCTTTTTGTTATTGTTTTAAATCGTGTGTGTACATTTTTGAGTTAGTGATTAAAAAACAAACCTGGTAGAATTAGAAGTCCTACCAGGATTTATTATTGGAAGCCACAATCTTAACAACATTAGATATGCAGATGACACCGTGTTGATAGAAAACACAGAAAAGAAACTATAGAAACTCCTACATAATGCAATATAGGAAAGCGAGAAGAAGGGACTAAGCATCAATTCTGTGAAGATAGAATGTATGGTTGTCAGCAAGTGTAGGATTGTCATTACAAATTGGAGATACCAAAATTGAACAAGTGAAAAATTTAAATATCTAGGAAGAGGATTTTCAATGCCACGCCGATATCCAAATGCTCACTAAGATAGCGAAAGAGGCTTTCCAAAAGTTAAGAAAAGTATTAAGAAACAGGAAATATTCATTGAAAGCAAAGAAAAGAGTGCTGAACTGTAATGTGATATCGGTAATCCTATAGGGGAGTGAATGCCGGACCACGCCACAGATGGTGACCATCCGGAGGCAACACCGTTCTAGGTATGATGATAAACTACATCCGCGTCCTGGGTAAGACGATAAACTACATCCGCGTCCTGGGTAAGACGATAAACTACATCCGCGTCCTGGGTATTATGATAAACTACGTCCAACAGCAATGTCTCTGATGAGAATATCTTGAGGAGCGTGGAACCACCTCTTAATTGCTGGTGTTCTCAGGTCCACCCAGACCCGGGGTGGTAGAACCTGTTACGGTCCCAGCTATGGGCAAATAGTTAGCCCCAAAACTGTAGTCAAAACACTATGAAAGTGTAAAAAATTATTAACAGCAATAAATTTTTAACAAAAAAATTATTACCAGCAATACATTTTTTTAAAAAATATTACCAGCTATATTTTTTGGAAAAAAATTACCAGCTATTACCAGAAATAAATTTTTTGTAGAAAAAATATTACCAGCAATACATTTTTGTAAAAGAAATATTACCAGCAATAAAAACTAAATAACCCATTGAGATAGATATGGCGTAAAACAAACCAAGTCAAACTGGAGGCAACAGAAATACCAAAGAATTTGAGGATACCTTGGACTGAATACGTAACTAAAGTTATAGAGAAAATGGAAACAAAAATGGCGCTCATACGTGGCATTACAAAGAGATAGTTTAAATTTCTACGTCACATAATGAAGAAATTTGGCACTCACAGGACTTATTGAAGGCAAGAATAACAGGGGAACGCTGCACATAACCTACCTAACGAGCTTGTATAAATGGTTGGAAGAACAGCAAGATAGAAAAACGACAAACTTTACTAAGGGCTAGAAATGACAGGAAATTGGGCAACATCCGCGTCCTGGGTAAGACGATAAACTACGTCTGCGTCCTTTCGCCCACGTTATGAAAGGACACGGCACATGGACAAAGATGAAGTTTTTGATGTCGACTGGTGTCAATTCAGGTCGTGGCTAACTCAGAAGTCCAAATGCAGAAACGGAAAATAAACATGTCGACAAAAATAGCAGACGATCAAAATTAATGCGAAGCGCCACATTGTGACAGCTTTTGAGAATGCATTAGATTGGCGGTGATTGCCACAGTCAAGGAATTTAATAAATGGAACAGAAAGCTATATCGATTACTACATTGGTCAATATAGTTTTTTTGATCATACTTGATCCTTTAACTGATAAGGAATCGCTGAGTATATCTCATCAATATATATTTAAATTATAAATGCAACGAAGTGATGTTTACTAGTAGAAAAAGGCAGCATGGTTTTTTATTGATTTAATCTATTGACATTGCATCAATCTTTCACGTAAAAACAGAATGAGGAGCGTTGAAGAAAACTTTAATTGCTGTTGGTCCCAGGTCCAAGTGGTAGCACTTGTTAGGGTCCCCGCTATGGGTAAATAGTTAACGCCCAAACTGGGATCAAAACACCATGTATAAAAATACATTTTTATAGTAAAAATATAATTTTGTAATAAAATATAACCAGAAATACATTTCTGTAAAATAAATTACTAATGCACCAAAGAAATTAAATTTCGACATTAAATGACCCATAAGGTGTTGATATGCCACTAAACAAACAAACAAACAAGCTACTGCGATATATATATATA
>CAHIKZ030000171.1:155000-282500 GCA_903632075.3 Acanthosepion pharaonis
ATACATATAATATATATATATACATATATTTAGCATATTAAACTTATACATATATATATATTATATATTTTATACATAAATATATGTACGTATATATGTGTTTTTATATATATGTATGCGTGTGTCTATGACATTGAAAATACATATAAAATATATATATATATATATGTGTGTGTGTGTGTGTGTGTGTGTGTGTGTGTGTGTGTGTGAATAAAAAAAGTTACTCCAAAATTCGCTTGAGGATGAAATGGAACTAATGTCTTTAATTTAATTACAAAATTAAATTCGGAGCTTTCAGCTTCCATTTTTGAAACATGGTTAGAACTGTGTAGCGAAAAAAAACATATTTTAAATCAATTAATTTATAATATATATATATATATATATATATATATATATATATATATATATATATGTCGCGCAGCTTAATTTATATTAGATGAATCTTTCATACAAAAAGTAGGTTAGTAAAGTTAATGATCTACTTTTGTATGAATGATTCATGTAATATATATATATATATATATATATATATATATATATATAACACGAAAATAAATATATATTCATATATATATATTTCTATATATATTAGACGTAAATATATGTATAAATACATGTGTGTATGTGTTTTGTGTATAGCATATAGAACATATATAAAATATATGTACACACATAAAATTAAAACATTAAAAAAATATATATATATATATATATATATATATTATAGATTATAGATTATACATAAATATATATATATATATAGATATAAATATATTTGTATATATATATATATATATATATATATATATATATATATATATATATATATAAATATGTAAAATAAAAGTGTATAAAAGCAGAAAAAACAAATTTTGATTTGATTTTATCCTAAATTTCAGCATCCGCGATAGATTTGCCTAAAGAAGAAATTTCGCTCCAATAACATTTTCCATGAAAATTTCCATTTTCATTTCCATGAAACATTTGTGTAAACAAAATAAAAATAAACCAATCTAAGATATCACAGAATTTACATAGATAAAGCTCGTGTTGGGTACGACGATAAACTACATCCGGCAGCAAGGGCTCTGATTGGAAGGTTTTGAGGAGCGTGAAACCATTTCTTAATTGCTGTTGTTTGCAGGTCCATCCTGACCCGGGGTAATAGCACCTGATATGGTCCCAGCTATGGGCAAGTAGATAAACTGGGATTAGCCATTATGAAAAAATATATATATATAAAAAAATAGATTTTTATAGTAAAAATATCAGTAATACATTTTTGAAAAAAGATATTCCTCGCAATAAGTTTTTGTAAAAGAAATTACAAGTGATCCAAAAAAAGTTTCAGCATTCAATTATCGACAAGGATTTGACATCCCGCTAAATAAACAAAGAAACCAAACTCTCGACGAAACCCCTTTTTACAAAAATACGTCAATACACCCTTATCTACAAAATGATTTCTTTACAAGAATACACATTGAATCTATTGAATTAATTGCTACATCTGCTGCTAGAAAAATTAGTTCACTCTCTTGTATCAGAAAGCTTTTTTCTCGTCAAATATTTTAAAGAATAAAGAAGAGCCGAAAACGTTTTTCATTATGATATGATTTTTTTAAATATATACAATACTTTATTTTCAATATTGTTTCAACAAGTGTTTCAGGTCTTGTGACATTCATCAGGCGAAGAATTGTTATTTTCAAATATTATTTAATGGATTTATTTTTTTCTTACGTTTTCTTATGTTTAATCATTGTCTTTTGTATGTTGCACTAATCTAAATTCTTCTTGGACTGGTGGAAAAATATTCATTGGCTTAAAGGGTAACAAAACTATTAGGATAGGTCAGAGAAAGGGGAGAGAATGAGGTCTTTGATTTTATATTTTTAGGTCTTCTCTATTATTTTAAACTTTTCTCCATTTTTGTGTATAGTGTGTTGAGTGTGTGTGTGTTTGTTAGTATATGTATATATAAATATATTCCTTCTGCAAACATATATATTGTTTTATTACAATGAAATAGCACACACGCACAACCCCTGAAACAGCCTGTCGCCACTGAGTGTTGGTTTTAATATTCACTTTTATATATATATATATATATATATATATATATATATATATGAAAACAGCCTGTCGCCACTGAGTGTTGGTTTTAATATTCACTTTTTATTTATATATATATATATATATATATATATATATAATTTTAATATTCACTTTTATATATATATATATATATATATATATATATATATATAAAATTGAATATTGAAACCAACACTCAGTGGCGACAGGCTGTTTCATGCAGGACGCAATCGTCAGGCCGCGAGTGTTGTATTTTTCTCGTCTGTCCTCTGCCAAAAAAACAGAATAGACTACGGCAATCAATTAAAAAATTAGACGAATAAATGGATTTATCTTCCCAGACCAAAACAAGCTATTAAATAAGCGACCTAAACAAATAACCGAAAACCCAAAAGAATAAATAAAAATAAAAATTAAAAAAATTAAAAAAAAAACAAATAAAATAAATTATCCCAAATAAATAAACATGCCACTCCCGCCAAAATAACCGCCAGAATGGATTACCCACAATGCACCAATGACCCATATATATAAATAGTCGAGAAAAATACAACACTCGCGGCCTTATGATTGCGTCTAGCATGAAACAGCCTGTCACCGCTGAATGTTGACTTAAATGTTCACTTTTATATTCATATTTACATACGTTCTATCTCTGATATTGAGCACTTAAATATAGCAAACTTTAAATATATATATATATATATATATATATATATATATATATATATATGATAAAAGCTTCTTCAGCAGTGGTATCCAAGCACTGCAACACCGATGGAAAATGAAATATGTCAACCACAAGAGGGACGATGTTGAAAAATAAACCTCATTTGGTCACATTCCATGAGAGCATCTTGGTCAGACAATGAATTTTTCAACCGACCCTCGTTCATTGACTGTATCCTTAATTAGATTTTGAAAGTATTTAAAACCCTTTCTGGACTAAATTTATTGATATATTGTAGCAGTTTTAACGTAACCAGATTTAAATTCAATTTCTGATATTTATACAAAATTTAACATCTTTCTCTGTCCCGTCGTCGTCTCTCTCTCTCTCTCTCTATATATATATATATATATATATATATATATATATATGTATAACCAAATGGATGAACATAAATTCATGAGTTAACGTTCGTATATATATATATATATATATATATATATATATATATATATATATATATATATGTATGTATGTATACTTTATAGTGTAAGAAAAACAGTGCTCAATGTTAAATAACAGACCTATTTAAAAGGCATGAATCTCCGAGTTGTGCAATCAGTGTAAGGTATTATATATGTTTCTATTATAGATAATGAAAAGCCTAATATATATATATATATATATATATATATATATATATATATATATATATATATCTTCTTCTTCTTATTATTATTATTCTTTCGCAAAAAGTGGCGTTCATCATTCTCCTATGTATGTCGCGTTTATATGACAGAGCCTGGATTACCGCCAATGTTTTCTAGGTGTGCTCATCATGTGGCATGTCTTGGGTGTTCTAACCTGGCGGAACCCATCCCTCTTCATATTTTGAATTATGCACAAATTATATAATAAAGGCATTTTTTTACTAATTAATATCTGCTTTGGTCGTTTCAGCAGAAACCGGATACAATAGAATATCCATATATTTGGGCTGTCAGATTTATCCCGTTCTGTCCGGCGCGGGTGAAATAAATTCTAGTTTTAATCGTGAAGCACGTATATTTGCTGATTAGTGACACCAGATGTTTCTTATTTTTCTGCACTTGTTTCTTTCCAACGATTAATAAATACGTTTATAAATGCTTTGTAAATCTGTTGTCAGATGCCTTTTGCTTATTTGTCAGCATCAATCAACTAAGGTCACGTGTTTGATTGAGACTGGTCCGTTCTTACGCCAATCAAAACACCATTTTCATAATTCAAATGACAAATCACTTGCCAAAGATTTAAAAAAAAGTACAAGAAGATTGCATTCGCGTTACGCCCATCGCATCAGCTAATCAAAACCAAATGGTCTTCATCTCGAAGTCAAATGATTTGTGTCTATCACACACTATCTATCTATCTATGTCAGTCTTTTCTATCTATGTATCGAGCTAGCTATTTTTGTACAAATCTGAGTTTGTTAATATCTATCTATCTATCTATCTATCTATCTATCTATCTATCTCATTCATTCTCTTAAACTTCGTATATGTATATATATATATATATATATATAATTATTTTAAAAAAATTATAACATAAATATGTTATAAAATCACTACAAAAATAGCCATTTTAATCTTTTCTTTTACATGTGGATCAGGTTATTATTATATTTGTATTTTCTACTAGTATGTAAGTTTGTGTGTGTGTTTAAATGGACTTTTTTTGTTCGGGTCGATTGAGGTAGTGTATGATATAAGTGAGGATTCATCTTGTTTGTAGTTGATGTCTATTTGTTTTTTGCAGAAAATATTGATGTTATTTTTTACTATGTGCTCACTGCCATTGTTATTTACTTTGGGAAGAAATAGTCTAGTTGTCTATATTCATCCTCTCGACTATTCTTCCTTAAAGAACTCAATATTGCAAAACAGATACTAGTTAACAGTGGCTTCATAAACACCTGATAGACCACCAAATTCAACTATTTCCCCAGAAAATAAAACACTTGTTTGAACGCAGGAAAATCAAATAAAAAGCATAATCTCAGTACCTTGTCTGTCGTTTTTAATGAAACATGTATAAATGAAGGATTGCTGCCTAAATGCATAATAGCTCTCTCTCTCTCTCTCTCTCTCTCTCTATATATATATATATATATATATATATATATATATATATATATATATATATGACACCAAGCAGAAAGCAGCGACAGTCCGTTTCACCTTCAACAACAACTTTTGTAAACAATACTTTGGTTTAACGATAGGATTCGCACTTAGCATCGTTTTAGCATGTTAATTTTTTGAGTTTCTAAAAAAGATTCCTTTCATAAACAATTTACATACAAATTATATATATATATATACTGATGGAAATAAATAAAATTTTAAATTTAACGACACTTATCTCTTACTTGCACTCGTCAGGCTCAGACAAGAATATTTATTGCTGACGGAATGTATATTTTTTTTTATAAACGATTAGTAAATACGTCAATCAATGTTTTAAAATAAAAACAAATCTGTACGTGACTGCGTGAGTCACGTCTCAATATTAAAGAATTGAAAAACTAAATATACCCTTTTTATATACCCTACTGTCTTAGAAAGGATTATGGAGGACACAATTAATTACAGTGCCAAGTTGTGAACCCAACGGAGATCGATTATTACTATTATTACAGCTTATTATATAAGAGCAAATTATATTGCTAACTAGCTTAAAACCCAACTCAACGGGCGGCATTTAAGCTAGCTCCTGCTCAGGACTCTTGATTGGACCTTCAAGTAGAGATGAGTAGACGCGATAAACAGCAATGTACTGTAGAAGAACACAAAAGTGATTACTGCATTTAAGCATTGCATTAATATTTAAACTTACCTTTTAAAAGTTCAACGATAATTCTTCTGTCGGCCTTTAATTTAAAGACAATTTTACGCACATATTTCCTTACTTTACGTAAAAACAATTATTTTTATTTCATGGGTGACTTTCGCAATTAATTTCGACTATTTCTAAATTTATTTCCAAGTTATAAAAATTGTTATCGTATAAAAAATATTATCGCAAGAAATTACGTAAAAAAATCATCAAAAACAATCGCAGTGATGAAAACTTGGGAATCCAAAATTTCAAGAATGCGGGTTCGGACCCGGCACGGAATTTTTTTGATTTGCTCAAGGACTCGACCTGGTTTCAAAATTCTATAATATATTGGGCTACAGCCTCTAGGAGTAAAGTTGAAAAAGTGTGACACACTGACATTTGTATTTATTATATAGATGACACAAAACTAACTACTAAGAAGTAAGTCATATTTTTTACTCCTAGTTTTCAACATGACATCCAGTATTGGAAATCGGTCATTAATTTTTTTTTGATTATTTGCCCAATGACAAATGCAATTTGAATAAAAGGAAATATTTAAAGAAGTTATCTGTGTCGTGAAAAGAAAAGGAAATCAGGAGAACGAAATGAAAATCAATTTTGACTGAAACTTCGGAATGTCGGCCGGGACATCGGACTTTAAATTTCGGAGCGAAGTATCGGTGAGGTGTGAGGAAAAAAAAATAAAAAATAAAAGTCAATTAAAGAAAAAACGAATTGCAAAACCTCAAAGAATAGGGAATGGGAAAATGCAGCAAGCCATTTGGATCAATAATTTGGATCGAATTTTAATGAGAATAAAATCAAAGAGAAAAAAAAGAGTTGCAACGTAAAGAAAGCAAAGCTGCAATAAAAACACCAGTTTCCTGTGCATTGAGTCAGATACGAAGAGATTTAAAATCCTACGAGAAATAGGTAAAAGAAGTTTAAAGTAATTTAAAAGCTATTTGTCTGTCGAGGGAGAACTCTGATAAGAAATTGGTTCGATGCCAAGATGATGCCAATTATCAAGAGGTGGGCAAGAATAAGGCTAGTAAGAAACTAGGAAAATAAAAATAAAATTAATCAAAAAGCAAAGAGAGACAACAAGATACGCAAAAGTAATCACCTTTCTAAATTTAGCATTTTAACACCTAAGTTAGTTATCCTTGTGTGGACGTTTTTTTATGGACACAATGTATGAAAGGCGACGGCGGCTTAGTGGTCATGGCGAATGAATCATAACAGATGTGCGTTAGTTTATACGATGAGAGTTAAATTATGGGAACAGATCAAGACATAAAGAAACCAGAATTTTCATTAATTAACTCTTAGACGATACCAGAATGAAAAAAAAAAGAAGAACTGGGTAGAACTATGGATGAAAGCGATGGTTGGAATTGGTCAGGAATCTATCTATCTATCTACGTCTCTGTCTCTGTATCTCTCTCTCTCTCTCTCTCTCTATATATATATATATATATATATATATATCGTCAGGCCGACTGCATTTATCGTACTCATTTATATATATATATATATATATATATATATATATATATATATATATATATGTAATCAAATATATGGATATAGATCCGACAGTATGAAGAAAAATATACTGAAAAACAAACAAAAATCCTAATATGCGAATATGCTGTTTTAGATTGGTATTGCTTTTTTATGTCCATCGTCTTTTTTATGTTGAATTGTATATGGTCTATGTTAATTATGTTTTAAGAATATATCCTGAAGATGGTCTATTAGACCGAAACGTCCGACGTTGACATTAAACATTAAAACAGCATAATCACATATTAGGATTTTTGTTTGTTTTTTCAGTATATTTTTCTTCATATATATATATATATATATATATATATATATATATATATAACAGCAAAAAACAAAAAAATACCTCAACATAGGGGTAGTCTGTTTTAAGCCGTTCTGTATGCGGCTATCATCAGTCCCTAAGTGTCTGTCTCGGAGCATTGTTTTAAATTTATTTTCAATGTCAGTCGTTCTCTGGTAGACGCCTTGTTAATGAGAATGTTGGGGGCATAAGATATCTTATCCCGGGAAAAAGGTCTGGGTTTGGAGTTTATTTAGTGCCAGGACCTTTTGTTGTTTGCAGTTTAATATCAGTTTCTACTAAATCAGTTCCTACTAAATCAGTTCCTACTATGTGGCGTTATTTATACAATCCCCGACGATGTTTTTCTGGGATTCACAATTAATAGTTTTTGTACTACAGGTGTCCAATATTATTAATAAACGATGAGGGATTTAAAATTAAACCCGTTAAGATTAATGTAAATTAGTTGAATTATAGATTTATAGATTTGGGGTAATACCAGAACATCTTAATTCTAGAATTACAGCCGGTTTCCAGGTTAGATTTAGTTTTTTCCCCATGGAATTTACTTAAAATTACGGGAATGAATAATTTCGTACATATTATCAGTGCAGGAAAAGCTAATTTTGATTGATTTCCTGTTGAATATCTTATTTGGAGGTTTTTTTGTTGAAGTGTTTGTTACGGTTTTTGGGTATATAATAGGTATGTAACTAGTGAGCGAGTCAGAATGACTTATTTCCCTTTATAGTTGACCAATAGAAGGTTGACCAATCAGAAGCCTCCCAACGCTGTATTCATAGTGTATAAAGGCGGCCATCTTGTTTCCTCCTACTGGAAGGACCAAAGTCGACCAGGAGAAGGATGAACTACACTCTGCTGTGATATCCACTGCGAACCTTCACTACGCTTTCCTACTGTCTCCGAAATATTCACTGCCAACCTCTGGATTCAATACTCGAGGACGACCGTCATGAAAATGTCTAACAGTGTTTAGTAATTAAGTTTATGAAGTACTGTCCGATATTGATACTTGACAGTTTGCAGAAGAGGGGGCTAAAACAATTGATATTTCTTTTCCGATATTTACACCTACATTCCAATTTTTTGTGTATCGGAATTACTAATGGTGATCGCGTAAGACAGTTTACTTTAAGAAACCGCTTTTTTTGTGGGGCCTTTTCGTATAGTTTTTTTCCATTGGACGATAGTTTACTAATCCTGGTGCAAACGGTAATGGGTATTTGTCTTAGGATTGGACTGAGGTGGTTAGAACCGATATTAATATGGTTGGGGGTTTCGTTCTCTTTATAGTAAGGTTTAAATGATTCATCATTGTTGTGGTAGGATCCACCTAATTTGCATAGTGGAGTACCGACCATATAAATATGGTTGGTACCGGGAAGACGAGGGGGGGGGAATCAAGAGATTCAATCCAGAGACTCTGCCCGACTGCGACTAAGTCAACACATTCTCCAGGAACGGTCTTCCCAAGAATATACAAAAGACTATATGTAAATATTGTGTACACTTTCTTGTTTCAATACATTTTGTTCTAAGTACATTTTGTGTTGCATTATTATTCCACGCATTAGTCAAGTTTCAACAATCATTAAGGTTCAAGGGTCATATCTAGGTAGTCAACTATTTTAAGGTCAGAGGAAATCTCGATCTTACACCGTAGGAATTTCAAGGCCCTGATAATTTTTTCTTTCAATTTCGCTGTTAGTTGACCTGTACTATATATATATATATATATATATATATATATATATATAAAACTGATTATGTGTGTGTGTGTTCGCGAACTACTCGATAACCACAAGGCATATTTCCACCAAATTTAGAACATAGATTGTACTCGATACTGAGTATGTCTGAGCAAAAAATTTAGTCATTTTTAAAAAATCAATAACCGATAATCGATAAATATAATGTTTAAATAGGAATTTCCATTAGTTTGGTTGTTTTTAAACTTTCAGACATGAAGTCTAAACCCTAAGGCCAATTTTAATGAAACTTGATGAGTCTATGCAACGTACAGTCACGCTTATTATATGCTATATTGATTTTCATTTCTCTCGATATTGGGACCCCCAGGGTGCCCCAAAGGGACCCGCAAAAATTCAAATTTCTTCGATTTTGATGAAATTTTGCAAGTTTATTACGCTCTTACAATGACATAGAACTCGGCTGTCAGATTTTTAAAAATGCATGAGGGAGCCCCCAGGATGACCCTATAAACCCCTTGATGCCTCAGTTGCCTTTCAAGTGTTTTTTGTAGCAGTATTCCCAAATTCCAACGAAAATTTCAGTACTAATTGAGATTATATCGAGTAACTGAAGTAGTCACTTGGAATTCACTGAAAATCAACACTGGGACTCCCACGAGTTAGGGGACCAGCAGGGAACCCCGAAATTTCCAATTAAGTCTACAGCCTTGGCCATAAAGTCAATTTAATAGAAAACTTTAAAAAGATGTTCTTCATTATTTCAATTACTATTCGTCTTAAACCTGTCCTTTGGCTTGAAATTTGGGGCTCCTAAGGTGAACCAAAGGGACCCCCAATTTTTCAAATTGGTTCGATTTCGACGAAATTTTACATGCATGTTACAATCCTAAAATGAATCAAAAATGATTATCAGATTTTGAAAATTCAAGATGACCCATGAACACCTTGCTGCCCCATTAGTCTTTCAATTGCAGCGGTTAACAACATTCCTATGAAGATTTGCACATAATTTGTGTTTAGATTAATCAACTCAAAATCAAAACTGACACCCCATGTGTCATAAATATATTATGAAAAATATCAGTTTTTCTCATGGATTTCCCGTTTTGGTACTAAAATAGTTTAGTTTGTATTAACTTGACGGCAAAAATTATATCATTCCTTATGAAAAAAAGAATAAGGGAAAACGAAAGTGTGCACCAATGAGAGAAGTGCACGTAGGTATAAGACACGTGTGCGAGATCGATTGAGATGTGTAATGTGTACAATTGATTTTTTGCTCCGCGTGCAATGATCGATCGAGTTATGTAGTGCGTACTATCGATTTTGCTTCACGTGTAGTGTTCATTAGTGCTATGTGATGAAATAAATGCAAAAAATCTCATTCCCATCAAAGTTGTCATCCAGTAAAAAGGTAGGCTGCCTTCATGCATGTATACTTGAATTTTTGATATTTTAAATTTAAATTTGTGAAAATCATATTATTAAAAAAGTTTAAGTGTAAATGCCAATTATTAATTATGTATTTATCATCTTCTAATCAGCGTTTAAATAATGCTTACTAACTCATATATTTGGAAATTTGAGCCCTAAAATTTTGACAGTTTTATTCTGAAAAATTCACCTATAATAATGTAAAGACCGTCTTTCGATTTAGTTATAATTATGCTAAACTTAGTTAATTTTTATTTTTATCACTATAACGTTCTTTTGATAGTATATTTTTAGATAAATCCTAACTTTACGAGCTTGCTTATAACTGTTTACCACATTCCCGTGGTCTCCCTTATAAACTTATTTAATTTATTGTGGCTATATTTTCATTAATGTGTATAATAGTCTTGCTTTTAAATTGATTACTTCATTGTTTTTCAAAAAGCTTATCCAAATCCCTCCAACTACAGACTGACAGTAATACCAAGAAAGTGAAATCCTTCATTTGGACGTAATACTACTACTACAGCCAAACGCATGAAAGCACGGAGAAGAATCGTTTCGCAACAAAAACTCTATTAGACTGACACAAAATGCTGTTCGTACAGCTAATGCAAGGTCAGAAGAAACTAATGAGCAACGGTTAACTAGACGAGGAAGAAACGCTGCCAGAATTACTGCTACTCGAGCTGTCGGAACTGAGGGGCAAAGAACAATTCTATACAGTCTTTGTGAACGTTGGTTTTCAGCCTTGGCACGGTTTCTAGGAGAAGTCTTTGTTGAATTTCTTCTCCTTCCAATGCATGTTGTTCATTCGATGTAGTTTGAGCAAAAGCTGTCAACAAAGCATTTCTCCTCAACAATTTTCAAAGATTGATTGCGATTAATGTACTCTTTATTTGCTGACATTTTTTTGTATCTTCTGTGCTTCCGTAAAAAAATAAAATTCTCCTGTTATAAATGTTTTCACACTTCATGTCATTATAATTTTTCGCCATATAGATAAGAGGCCCTAAAGAAAAATATTTGAACTTTACAGATTGGATGAGGTTCGTGATTTTTTTTTATAAACCCAGGCAACGCCGGGTAATGCTGCTAGTATATATATAACGGTGTAACAACAATATTCTCCAAATCGTGTAACAGCAAATTTGTTAGATTAAGCTTTGAATCATTGTATCTTAGAAAAGATTAAAAATAACTTACTGGAATTCTCCGAGGTTTTTATGCAGTAAAAAGTCGGACTCTACTTTAAATAATAAGACTGTATTTACTCTATGTTGAAATGATGATCAATCTTACTGTTGTGACCTCCTGGTCTAGTTTCCTTTCTACTGTTCCCTTTTTTTTAAACTTATTCACCGTTCTCTTGATGTGACTTTCAAAATGGAAGCCAGAGGTATGAATGTTGGTACCATTACTGAAGGCCTGAATGATCTATTTCCGCTCACCATTGCTCAGTTGAGAAGACATAATGGGACTGACAAAATGATTTTCTCTTTCTAGCTGAATAACTCAAAGGGTTCTTCAGTGATTCTTACGACAAACTTTGGCAAGATGGCGAAATGTCTTATCGGAAAACATGGTAAAAAGAAACTCAATCAGATTAGTGTTTTTTAGATATTAAACATTTTATGGGGTGGACAATTATCCTATGCTGTTACACGATTTGGACAATTTTTGCTGTTATTTATATATATATATATATATATATATATATATATATATATATATATATATATATAAAGAGAATAACAAATAGATTTAGAATCCATAGTTCTTTAGAATTTAATTATTTAGAAGAGTGACCAATACAACGCGGAGAAAAAAATATTTTTTAATCATAAAAAACGTATTGTTTTCTGTTTTCAAAGGTAAATCTTTTTGATCAAAACTTACCGCACTTGATGATGGGATATCTCCCGAAATAAAGAAATTTCCGTGTCGCAATATATATATATATATATATATATATATATATATATATATATATATCGACAGTTTGTTCCATGCTAAACGCAAACGTCAAGCCATTCTGATATTTAGCATAAAACAGACAGTCACCATTGATATAGAGCACTTTAACCCATACATATAGCATACCTTAGAACTATATTTCTTCATATATATATATATATATATATATATATATATATAGATAGATAGATATATAACTGTTGTAGAGTAGTTTTCACAGTGGAGGCTTGTATTTTACTAAGTCGGTCCTTAATTAGGTTCGACGTACAAAACGTTAGGAACTTGAAATAATAGTTAATGACGCAGCAATCTAGTTGTGGTGGTTAATACTTTAATGACATCGACTGACTCACTCAACTCACTGAGCCCCCTGGCGACTGCTACTACTACTTATTATATCTGGGAGAGTCTATTAACAATAGAATAGGTATGTTCCGGTATAACAATAACTTAGAAGGAGGAATGGCACTTTAAATCAGTAGTAATAACATTTAAATATTAAAAATATGACTTAATCATATTTAGCAGACGCCTTAGAAAATCTTTGTGTATAAAAATATGAATTAAGCGGCTAAATAAGAAAAAAATTGTCATTGAAAACCCAGATGACACGCTAAATAACGGATGTATATGTTTATGAGTAGGCACCCCCACCCCACCTAAACTTAACCTGACTTTGTAAGTAACATATATTTGATACATAAGTTGTCTAGGAAAGTTAAAACCCAACCACCGTTAATCAAAATAGATTGAATTCTCCTTGACCTTAACAACTCAAAATATTAAGATTGTAAATTAAGTAAATTTATTAGAATGTTATTCCTAGCATCGCTTGACAATGGAACGAAACTTTGGATTTTAAGTTTAATTTTTATAATTAAATTTAAAATTTTAGTTTCAGTTTTGAAACAGAAATTTCTGTGTCGCGAAGGAATTATATTTTTAAAAAGAAAATAATTATAATATTATGCTCTATTGTTTGTATCGAACACTGTTTTTTTAATAAAAATAATTGCTAAGAACACTGGGTTATAAATATTACTGTTCTTTATTACTATTTTAATATATATATATATATATATATATATATATATATGTGTGTGTGTGTGTGTGTGTGTGTGTGTGTGTGTGTGTGTGTGAGAGAGAGAGAGATATCACAGAATAATTTAAATAGTTTTAAACAGACAAAACCAAAATACTTTTTGTCTCTATAATACAATCGAGTCAATTGCATTAAGGTGATATAAGTAACAGAATGTGTCTACATATAAGAAGGTTTGTGTCACGTATTTACGTTGTTTTATGTATGCGTATAATTCTGTAGTAGTAAGCATACCAACGAGCAATAAAAGCTGAGTTAATACTACTGCTTAAATCCGTGTTAACAATAACGAACAACTGACACTGGTCAGCGTTTTATGGAAAAAATGAAAACTAACTTTGTTAATTTACCTGATCTTATGTATGTTGATCATTTTCTGGGGTGATTCTACAAATAAACATCGTCGTCTGAGATTTTCAAAGGTCTCGGCGAGTTGTGATAGCGCAGCTGATTGGTAAATATTTGTGAATGTGGAAAGTTAAATTGGAGCCGATTTTGTACATGAAAATGAGTTAACTTTGAGTTTAAGGAATATTACTTAAATTTATTGCATTTTCCTACAATTCTTTAACTGAGTTCCACACACACACACACACACACACACACACACACACATATATATATATATATTGTATTAATCTTTTTTAAAAGTAAGCAAACGTATTGTAGCATTTTCACTATAATCTGGAATTTTGTGAATTTTTGCCCTATGTATTTAGAATTTTTGTTAACCCCTCAATTTAGTACACGTTCTTCTCTTATACCGCATCCTGTAAGTATTACCAATGGATTTAGAGATATGCACAAATCAAGATATTGTCAAATACTTAACTCTTTATTTAAGCAAATAATCTGGAGTATAAAGTGATTTTTTGTTAAATTCTATTCTTTTCGAAACTTGGGATTTTTGAAAGAAGAATTACTTTTTTAATTTTCTGTTAAAATTATCCAAACGAACTTTTTTCGAATCTCGAAGTTTATAAATAAAACCTGCCTTTGTTTATTTTTTCACAATGATTTTAATGCTTTAGTTACCGTGATTTAATCCTTGGATTTATTTTTATAACAAAACAAAAGTGTTAAGAAAATATATTTTCAGGTTTCCTATTTTACTGACTTATAATTTCTTTAACAAACAAAATGTTCTAAAAGAAAATGTATTTAAAAAATATCCGATAAAGATTAAAAGGGAGAAATCTCAGTTGAAATAAATCGATTCAAAATGTGTTAAGAAGCAAAATACAACAAATCTCTTTTTCCCCTGCTGAACAAGCAATTTAGAATCTTCATTAGAATTTATAAATATATCAAGTTTTGTTTTTTGCACATAAAGAATCGACTGACTATAGAAATTGTTTTTTTATTATTGTAAATAGATAAGAAACGGTATTGGGTCACAGGTACCAGGGAAAAGGCGAATATGCAAGCGTTACTCTCCGCTTAACGTCTTCATTGATTTTCAATTTGGGTACTACTTCATCGGTTTTGATAACTTAATTAAAAAGGAATAATTGATTTTCTATAATAATCATGCAATCAATATATTCTAACTGCGAACGTTCAAATATTTTTTTATGGAAATCGCTTTTGACTATTGATTTGGAGACGAAAATATTAAAAAAGCCTATATTTTCCAAGTTTGTAAACAACAGTGGTAACAATATGACGAAACATTCTTTCAGCTGGTTAATTATTCAAGTATGAATTCCTAAAATAAACATCATGAAGATTTTTCTCAAATAAAGGTAAAATTTGCATCATGGTTAACATTATGTTATATATGCATGACCTTTAGTTTTTGGAGGTCTCCAGTGAAGGAGGAGGTTACAATGAACTATTTTTTTCATTGTAATTTAACACTAAACAAAAGTATAAGCCTGTAAATTAAAAAGATGATGTAGAATTTAATATTAAAAACAAATATAAACCAATGTCATTTGAAATAAGTTGAAGGTGTTTTTTCTATAATCAAATTATAAAGGTATTGCTTCAGTGATATTTCTCATAGTATGAAATATATTTTTTCTTTGTCGATTTTTCATAAAAATTGGCAAACGTTTATTGGGATGAGAAATTATTCCAGCGTTTATATTATTACGAAATTATTTTGTTTCGAAATGGATCTTTCCGTATCCGAAGACGCATTGATATAGCAAAAGATGCCTTGCCATCTAAAAAATTACTTAAATTTTTTTTTTAAAGTATAAAGAAACACAAAAAAATTCGTTCGAAACTAATAAAAGAGTACTGAAATGATATGGATTATCAGTGTTCCTATATGACAGCGAATGCTTGACAATATCCTCATAGATGAAGAAAAGACTTGAAACAACAGTAATGTGATTCTACAGAAGGATGCTGAGAATACCACTGACCGAACATTTTTTTAGAGAAAATGGCAAAAAAAAGACACTTATACTTGACGTCAGGATGAGGCAGCTGAAATTTCTAGGACACGTAATGAAGAAAGAGAACTTGGAAAATTTGATACTCACAGGGGCAGATGGAAGGCAGGAAGGACAGAGAAAAACAGCGCATAATCTATCTAGCGAGCTTCAGTAAGAAGATGGCGGAACAAGGTTTAGGACAGATAACAAAAATACAACATTTATTAAGAGCTACAAAAGATAGGAATTTTCGGAGAGCTATGATCACCAATCTACTGAAGGACTGGGCACGATTAGAAATAAGAAGTTTCCATAGTGGCATTATCACCTTACTTCGGGTGAAATGATTAAAAAAGTACATAGATAGATATTAAAAATCTGAGATAGATGGATAATCTCAGTACATTTAGAATTCAGTGTCTCCATATCTATCCCTCTCTATATCGATCTATCAAACACTGTTCATATCATTTTATATCAATCTGTGCTTCTATCTCAGTTCATTACTATCTGTCTATCTATCTATATATATATATACATGTGTGTGTGTGTGTGTGTGTGTGTGTGTGTGTGTGTGTGTGTGTGTGTGTGTGTACGGTCTAAAGTGTGTGTGTCCAAGCAACGCCTCCAATCCGATTTCAATGATTTATGGCTCATTCAAAAGCCCTAGTCGCAGGGAACGATTTTCAGAGCTTAGATTTAGGGTTTTGCCAGATTATGCGAGATTAAAATATATATTAATATATTATACTAGCCATTATCGTTGCTTTCACAGTTCAAGAGAAGTAACTCTTATTTTCCTTTTGTATCTAAAATTGCAGTGCCCATTTTATTATAAACTATCCTATTGGGCGGCATTTACGCTAGCTCCTGCGGAGGACTCTTGGTTTGGCCATCATCACAATAGCTAGGGAGGAGTAGATGTGATAGGCAACAATAAACTACAGAAGAACTCAAAATTGATCGCTGCACTTTAGTATTGAATTAATGCTTAATCTTACTTTTTAAAAGTTCAACGATAATTCTTCTGCTACCACTTTAGTTAAAGACGATTTGATGTACGTAGATCCTTATTTTCCGTACAAACAATTGTTTTTATTTCATGGGTGACAGAACAGGGGATAATTTATAAGATAAAATTAATATAGTATAAAGATAGGAAAATGAAAATTAGAATTAGTTATATATTCAACGAGTTAGAGAAACATAAAAGCTAATTAAGTGAAACATACATTACAGAATCTATATCAATAAATGCGAGATTACAGCTCAATTTTCCCACGAATTCTGAAATGAAAAGGTGTCAGCGTCACTTTATAGCAATTTACACGGTGTTTACTCATTCCCCCACGAGAATGAGATGTGACACAAGTTCTTTTTAATATGGGGACCCAAGCGCGTACACTCGGGCAGGGACAAAAATTCCGTCGGTTGCGCTGGCCTCGGTGCGAGCACCGATCCCTCCCTCTTGTGCAATGGGAGGGCGCGGCCTCGAACAGATGTTCCCCTAGGGCTGGGCACCTCTTCAGTATAATTTTCTTCAGTTGCTCCTCTGTCCTTTGACAGAGAAGCCCCTGAGCACGCTCTGTCCAATGACAGAGACGCAACTGAGAGATGATAAATAATACGTACAAATCACTTTATAGAAATTTACACGGTATTTACTTGATCAACGAGGTCAGGTTTTGACACAAGGTTGGTTTAATATAGGAAGCCCGAGCGCGTGCACCCGGGCAAGGAACAAAAATTCCCCGACCCCCCGAAACCGTCGGTTGCCCTGGCCTCGGTGTGTGCACCGATCCTTCTCTCTAGTGAAATGAGAAGGCGCAGCTTCGGACGGTTGTTCCCCAGGGTCAGGCACCTCTTCAGTATAATTTTCTCAGTTGCGATTCTGTCCTTTGACGGAATCGCTCCTGAGCGCACTCTGTCCAACTGAGAGATGATAAATAATACGTACAAGTTACTTTATAGCAATTTACACCTCAAATGCTCAATCGATGCACTATATATTATCGGCTTCTAGGCAATATCACTCTTTAGGTTTAATTAATTCGCATATTGATTTTAAAAATGTTTATTTCATTAATTAACTGTCTTTCATTACTGCTCTTTTATTCGAGGATTGTTTTGATTTCCATATCAAAAATATTTCTGTTTAGGATTATCGTCTCATATAATGCAGAAAAGTGTTTGAAATTTGTATTTTATTTGGCCTTCAACAAGTTGGCATCTATTTGTAAAACTTTCCTTAACCATAACAAGCCAATTTATGAAAGAAATGTTCATTTAAAACTTTTGCTTCAAAGATTTCAAGTAGGGAATATATCTTACTTTGCGAAGCGATGTCGAGCGGGTTAAGCCTGCTAGTATATATATATATATATATATATATATATATATATATATATATATATATATATACCACTTCTGTTCTGCAGGATTTGTGTTATGAATCGACTTAAGGACCTTAACTCATGGACATTTTTATAATTCTTTAACGTTTTGGGAACTCGTTCAATTTCATACAGTATTGACATTAAAAATCTGAAAATGATTCGAAACCATGGCCATGTGCCATACTTGAAATATCAGAAAAGATAGTCGCTTAAAAAGTATAATGTAGGAAAACTTCAATGACCAAACTTCCTGAAAAACATGTGTTTAATCATGACGTCAATTTTGAAAAGGCCTTTCAGTTCATAATTAATTGAAATACGTAAAATTTGATAACAATGAGAAAGTATTTGGTCTTCTTATTAATGTTTAGTTTTTTTTTTAGTATTATCTCGCGGTACTTTCAAGTATGGACACAAAACGCTCGACATTTTTCTCGTCCTTTTTTATCCATTAAAATAGAAAGATCATCGTTTCTCGCGGGTACAACTGGATCCATTAATATGTTTCTTCTCTACCTCATTACAGGCATTTCCGTTGTGATGGCTTCTCAAGATTTTATATTTTTGTCTGTCTTTACAAGAAGCTGAACTCCATTAACCTGTTCAGATCAGTCAGCTAATCTTGATCAAAAGATCGTTTGCCGAAAGAAGTTGGATTATGGTTCTTGGTGCACAGATTTTGTTGAGCATATGCAGACAATATGTAGAGAAACAACAGGTATATTTTCGGCATGTGTAGATAAAAAGAAAAAACAAAAGAAAACGTATCTACTAGGAATGCATAGATAAAATGGAGAAAGGTACAGGATGTATCTTTCGGGCATGCGCAAGAGACATGGACAGATAAAATAAAAACTTTAGAAACTTATCCCTCCTGTTCAAGTTTCACAAAAATTAATGCACTTATCAAGGGTTGGTATTCAAATATCTTTATTTTAAAAATATCAAATATTGATTAAAATGTATCGATTAAAATGTATCGAATCTGGGCCTTTTGATGAAAGCGTAGAATCTCCGCTTCTCATTTATTTTTAATCATTTCGCCCCAAGCAAGGGGGAATGCCACTAATAAGCAGAGTTTTACAGGGTGTGGGAGTGAGAGAAAAGAGTGAGTATTGGGAAAATTGAGGAAAGGACAAAAGATGATCGGGATTCAAGAAGACAGAAGATAGTGATTGATATTGCATTTAAATTTTGTTAATCACTTCACCCCAATCAAAGTGAGAATGCCACAAGTAGGCAAGGAGTTACAGGAAGTGAAAGTGAGAGAAAAGACTGAGTATAGGGAAAATTGAGGAAATGACAAAAGATTAACTGGATTTAAGAAGATAGAAGATGGCGAATGACGTTGTATTTAAATTCTTGAAAATTGTGGGTATCAGGGAAGCAAGTAAATGGAAGTGAATTTCACAGTGCGAGAAAAGAAACTGCTGGATTAGAAGTGGAGGTTACATTTAGTCATTTCAACAGTAAACGGGTGGAACCTAATTGTCAATCTAGTAGCACGCTTAACTTCATGTATTCGGGGAACCCGGAAAGAAAGCTCCCCAGAGCGGTTGCCATGAAAATATTTCTATAAAAATTAGAAGGAAGCCACGTCATGTCGATGAGAAAATGACTGAAGTTGGAATTTCCAAGCCTTCTTTGGATTTTGTCAAGTACCTCAATATGAATAGCAGGCGTACCAGACCAGATATGGCAACAGTTTCCAAAGCACGGTACATTTATAATTTTGAGATAAAGTATTGGCATTATTACTAATTTTTGACTGTATTTCTTATTATTTCTGTTGTTTCTTTATATCTACAAGTATTAGTATTATATATAATACTAATAATCCGTTGCACTCTGGTTACATAAATTTCCAGCTAGTCACAAAAACAATTACTATTGTACTTATAAAATTCTAAATTGGTAAGCCCGTCATGTGCTAGATTAATTTGAATAGTATATTAGAATATTCGTTGGTTTTTCTGCACTTATAGAAAAGATAAATATTTTAAATTAGATTTCTTTGTATATTTTGTTAAAGTGTTTTATGACCCTTCAAATAAAATGAAATATTCTTAATCAAAGTAAATGTTAGACATCTGTTTTTTTTTTTTTTTTGAAAGATTTCGTTACGGACTGTTGTTGGGATGTCGAAAATAAATCTGAGATAGATAGATAGATAGATAGATAGATAGATAGATAGATAGATAGATAGATTAGAAAAACAGATTGATAGCTTGATTAACAGGCAGACAGATAATACAGAGATAAATTAATAGATAGATAAAACTAAGATAGATTAAAAAAGACTAAGATAGATAAGAAAACATTGAAATAGATATAATTGAAATAGATAATGAAAAAGCCTAATATATATATATATATATATATATATATATATATATATATATATATATATATATATATATATATATATATATATATATATATATTTATAAAATGTATATATATATATATATATATATATGCAATTTATATATATATATTATTTATATATTATATATGCGCAGTACGTATTGGAAAGTGCCCAATATCAGTGATAGAGCTAACATATTTAGTTGGATTGGTGTGTGAGAGAGATAAATAAGAAAAAGATAGAGGATAGATTAACTAATAGGTAGAGAGATAAGACAGAGATAGATCAATAGATAAAACTGAGATAAAAAAAGTTGCTAGATAGATAGATAGATAGATTGATAAGAAAAGAATATTCTCAATCAAAATGGCTGTTAGATTATTTGGTTCTTCTTCTCTTTACTATTGTAGCTCCAATACAAACCCCAAGAGCCACTCACGGTAGAGTATTACTAAATGAGGCGTACAAACATGGAGTAAGAGGTGCCTATTTTGAAGTTTTATGAGGTAAAGTTTTATGAGGACCTCATCGGGAGTTTGTTAGATAATGCAACAGTTCTGGAAAACTGTTCTGTCTGATTGGAGATTCCTCTTTACGAATGGAATACAAAAGAAATGAGGCATGACAGGTCCTCGCCTTAAAGGCCTAGACTGTTGGAATCATGGAATGTAGCTCGCCTTAAAATTTGACATGGAAATAGCGACCGAATAGCGAGAGGATAATAACGATGTATTCATGGAAGAGGGATTGTAAGGTGAAAAATATTTCATCATCTGCAAAGCCCCGCAAACGCTTTTGTAGGCTAAAATGGGAAGATTGTGTAGCTCCAGTTTAGTAATGGTAGCAATGTTCCATTTTTGGTCCGATCTATCTCTTGTAAAGATAAAGCATCGAAGGAATCAGGAACCTTTAGGGGCAATAAATGGAAACGATCATTCTTTGAAAATCTTTAGTAATAGATCGTATACATGAATTGCACTTCCACAAAGACCTTCAAAGATCTTCATTGACGTTAAACCCTTGAAAGGAGAAAAATCAGGTTTTTCCAGTTTTTGTTAAAATTCAAGATATTTGATGTAACCTTGTAACCTGTATAAATTTTTAACGGACTTGAAATGTCTACTGTTGAAATAGTTCTTGCTTGACGATTTTGAAAGAAAATTCTAGCTTCGTTAGAGTAATTACTGCATTTTCTTAAGAATCAAGAAGAATTGGTCAGAGCATAAAATTGGTACCATTATATTCTGAGGATGTGATAATTTTAATTCTTTTATTTCATTGTAGGGGCGAACTGTAAACATTTAGAAAATATTTTTAAAAATTTACGTTTCTTCCATTTTGTGTTGAGAACATTGAGGTTAGGATAGATCACATTTTCATAATCTCTTACTCTCTTAATACACACACACACACACACACACACATACACACACACACACACACATATATATATATATATATATATATATTTATCTTTAGCGTTCACTGTTAAATTTCTATTTCTGGTACGGACTCAGTCCACACTGGGGTTGATTAGACACATGGTTGATATTTTCGTCTGCTGAAATACACTATTCCCCATATGAGGGGATTTGAATTTTTGTTTATTAATTATTTGCTCTGTAATAATAAATACATTGAAATCTTTTGTGGATCGGTTTTAATATTTTATATTACTAGGATTCACTTGGGTTACATACCAACGGATGTGATACTTTATTATATATATATATATATATATATATATATATATATATATATATATATATATATATTTCGGCAGCATATTTTTCATTACATGTTTTCTGAGAAAACATACTTACTTACCGCCCTTTAAATGGTTTCAGCTGTCACGTTCTGACGCAGCGTTCCTCACTCCAATTTTAAGAAATTTAACTTTTAGAACGGTTTAAGCGTTTATGCACTGACGTAACGTTCTTGACTCCATTCGTAAAAAAAAGAATAAAATAAATAAATAAATTTACAGATAACACAACAATTTGTCTCTAACAATAATGGATATGAAATATTCTTTTTATTATTAACAATGCCCTGAGGATGACAAGGATATATCGAAAGTATTTGGTAATAAAACAAGGATGTATAAACAGGGCGATTTTTTCTCGTCTATCAGTAATAACATCAAAAAACTTATCCGAGATTATGAAAGAATCTTAACGGAAATGAGTAGACAGAATATGTCTAAACTGTACAACGAAACATATCGTAATATATATATATATATATATATATATATATATATATATATATATATATATATATATATCCAAATATAAAAGAACGAAGAGTAAGATTTCAGCGTTCAAATATTAATTTAAAATCGGGCTAAATACAAAAAGTAGAGCAATAAATATTTATTTATTATGCACTCTTAGCTTAGCTTCCTTCCTTTCTCCACATGTAGAGTCTTTTTTACCTTTTATGGGAAACTTTCCAGTGACGGAAGTGAAAGATGTGATTCGTTAACTGTATTTCGGAATAAAATATTTTAGTAACATCGTGATTTTACACCTGATGAAACGTTAAAAATATTTAATGTTGAAACAAGATGTACAGTTTCGTAGTGGGTATGTACATGTTATAATGTAACATGCATAAACACACACACACACACACACACACACACACACACACACACATATATATATATATATATATATCACATGCAAAAAAAAAACTCTCTCTTTGGCTATTCTCTTCGAACTCGCCTATGCAATTTATCCCATACTAATTAAATAGGAGAGAGGTCAGGAGATTGAGGTGGCTAAATCCTAATTTAGTCTATAATAAGAAGAGACACGAAACAATAGAAACCAAAAAATGGTGCTGAACTGCGATATAATATCAACCTTCCCATATGGAAGTGAATGCTGGACAATTTTCCCATAAATGACCAGGAGACTTGAGACAACAGAGATGTGGTTCCATAGATGGTGACTGAGGATACCATCGATGGGAAAAAACAGGAAAATGGATCTAAAAAGAACATATTTAGAATAGGAAAGAAACAGTTGAAAATTTCTGGGACACATAAATATAGAAAACAGGCTTCAAGAATTTGAAACACAGAGGATAGATTTATGGCAAGATGGACTGAGCACAACACTGAGTAATCTGTTATGGGACCTACCTTTATGGACTAAATGGACTCGTCCTATTACTATATATACGGGGAGAGTATGCCTCTTAAGAGAACTGTCTACAGTTGACCTGTTCCAGCTAAACGGGCGAACTCTCTGCCTTCGGGCGGAGAGGAAACCCGGACGAGGCCCCGCCGAAGGGTAGAGTCTCGTTCGGGGAGGTTGACTGCCCCTGAACCCGTTTATGCGGGTTCAAAGAGAGATTATTTTTGGCCGAGCCTACGGGCTCGGATATCCCACGCTAAACCGGGCTTATGCCACATGTAACCCTCGTGGTGGGTGTAACTAAATATCGCTGTCTACAGTTGACGAGTTGACTACTGTACTTTGCCGTCAGTCGGGCAACACTTTTGTATTCGTTCTTTTTGTTAATAATATATTTTCACTAAATTGCTGAGTTCGAGTTTTCTTTCAGACCTATTCTGGGTCCACAACATAATCTAAGGGGTTTGTGTAAACGGATGGCAGAACAGAATGGGAGGGCTAGTGTTTTTGTGTTCCGGGTTCAAATCCGGTACCAATAAATAACAAACGCCAGGAATGAATATATGAAAATAATGTATTAACGTAATAATACAAACTGGTAAAGCAGGTTAGTAGTTCCAGGAATACGGGTTAGTAGCAAAATATATATACAGTCTTTGGTATTGAAGTATCGCTGTATGACTTCTTACTGAGTCTACGTGCTCGCTCACTGTGACTCCTACAACACTGTTACCTAACCCTCACACTTCCGGTTACCTAGAACTTTTTACTCTGTCACTCTGAACTCGACTCTGTTCCTCGGGTATTCACTGGCAGTAGTATAAGTATACACTGGGTGAGTCCATTTGTATAAAAAAAAGGAAAACCATCAACATATAGTTAAAAAAAAAAATTACTCAGTGCTACTAAAGATTGGAAGTTGTGGAGAGCTATAACCGCTCATGTTCTGAAGAGCTACAGCACAGAGAAGAATGAGATTATTACTAGATGTAAACGAGCAACAAATATTGTACGATAGAATAACTAATAAAAACAATTCGTAATAACGAAAAAGATTCATGAGGTATTATGTACTCTATTTACACTATTCAGACTATTGTCCTCATCTTTGTCGCCATATTTATCACAACGTTTCGGCCGTTTTATGCTCCGGCCTTCTTCAGGTGGTTGGAATGTCGAACTGAAGCCTTTATTTCACTCGCTGAGGTAGACTGTTCTAGTTCCACGTGCCATGTCTAATGGATGTCAGTTATCAGTTATCTCCTGTTAATTCAAATCTCGAAGTTTTCTCACAGTTCCTCATATTGCATTTTTTAACAACACACACCCATTCCTGGATGTTCTAATATCTCGAACAGAGCATGGGTTCAAGACATCCGTATACCACAAACCGACATTCACCGGACAGCATCTCAATTTCAATTTCCCACCATCCATACAGCGTAAATAAAGGGATCGTCCGCTGCTTACAACACCGAGCAAAAGTCATAAGTGGTGACCCAGCGACATTAGATAAAGAATTATTCAGTATAAGAAGTACCCTACAACGTAACAACTACCCTGGATACATGGCAGCAGCCCCAATAAACTGGGATAGGATGGTAGAAGGGGAGGACAACAACGCTCAGAAAACAGCCTGCCTGCCTTATGTGAAGGGGTTATCGGAGAAAATACAAAGGATCTACAGTCCATATAACATCAGGACAACCTTCAAAAGCTGGACGACACTTCGCAGATATCTCTCCCGAGTAAGACACCCCCACCATAGAGGAGAACATGACTAAAGACTGTGTGTACGCTATCCCGTGCAGCTGCGGAAAGAAATATAAAGGGGAGACAGGCCGCTCCCCTTGAGGTAAGGCTTTAAGAACACAAAAAGCTGTAACACGAGGGTAAGTGGAGAAATCTTGTATTCATTTCTATGCTTGGTCGGTCCAGGAGATTTTTGTGGCCTGGCATATGTGCTGATTCTTTAAGTTTACGAATTTCCAGTGATGTTCTTTGTCTATGATTTCAACCTGATCCAAGAGAGGGCGGTGATCTCCATTTTCTCTCCATATGTGGTCAGCCACGCCTGATTTCTCCAGTTCCTCGCGTGTTACAGCTTTCTGGTGTTCTTGAAGCCTTACCTTAAGGCATCTGTGTATGAATTTCTGGGACTTATAAGCTTAATGTCTTCAGCAACCATTTTACCAGTGCTCATTTTGCAATTTTTGCTGTTATCGTCATATGTTTTTTACTAGTGCTCATATTGCAATTTTTCTCTGGCAATCCTTATTACTCCTTATTACTATTTCCCATATTGTATTCATTTCTATACTTGGTCGAAATAAAGGGTTGCGTTCGACATTCCAATCACCTGAAGATTAATTTACGGAAAATTTCTAGGGTTGAATAATAGTAATGGTTATAGGGAGAATAACCGTTTCTATATATTAACCGAAATTCGTATTACCGGCAGTTGAAATTTGCAAAATTTTTTTCTTAAAACATTTTATTCTGAAAAACTCAACTCCACAGTTATCGCTCTTTGTAGCATTGAGGGGAGTTTCCTTCCTCACCTTTTGTTTATACTAGTGTGGAAAGTCAACATCCTTTCGTTATATGTGCTCATTTTATATTAAGCAAAATAAAGACATTCCAACCATCGGAGCGTACATCGGCCGAAACGTTGTGATAAATATGGCAACAAAGATGAGGATAATTATCCGAATAATGTAAATAGTGAACTTAAGTATTTTATATTTATTAATAGAAGAAACAAAAACTAGAAAGCAAAACTAGTCAAAAATTAATAATAGTAACATTTAAGAAATCAGACTCGCTGTTATCTTTCCCCATGTTTGTCGTGAGTCGTTTCAGACGTGATCTAAATCCAGTTGAATTTAAACTAAACGTCCTAACAAATGCAGAAATAAAATTTAAAAATGATCACTAATTCAGTCATAATTATTTTTATTGCTGTAATTTTAGAAAATATGTAGTTTCGTAGATTTTTAGTATTATGAAATATTTATGAGGTCCATGCAATTAAAGATAGGAGGTTTTTCTTCCATCTTTCCTCGCAAAATAGAATAGACCTTTATTTGTTAGTTATTGGACGAAACGCGTACGCTATATTACTACCAAAGGGGAAATTGATTGGTTGATTCGTTTACTACGACTTATCAACCGTTTTCAGGTTAAAACCAGAAAATATTTTTAGATTGTAAGAATTTTTTTTGTGGGAAAGGATAATAATGATTTAATGATAAAAGTCTTACTCATCAACACATAGCAGGGGGAGAAGAGGCGAATTCCTACCTTCCCCAAGGGTATTTGCGTGTAAAAATGAAGCAAACGAACCCAACGTGAACTGGGACTCGTCTCTCCGATTGACAATTCCCAAGCGGTTACCATCTTGGTACCGACCAGGCTCGACATTGCTTAACTTCAGTGAATCGTACAGAAATCAGTATTTCAACGTGATCGTAACCTGAGATAAACGTGCAGCATTATAACAGAATAACATTTCTTGAGTTGAAGTCAGCATTCTTTTTATATCGAAACACATCAATGATTCATGTATTTTAAGATGATGTAAATAACAAAATTGAATTTCGATAGATTTATACATACATGCATACATAAATATAGAAAGGCTGCGATAGATACATACATTATCTATCTATCCCAGTCTATTCTTTTCCTTTCTTTATCTCTCTCTCTCTCTCGCTCTCTCTCTCTATCTATCTATCTATCTATCTAACAATCACCGTCTTTTCTTTTCTATCTTTCTATCTATCTATCTATCTATCTATCTATCTATCTTTTCAATTACATTAGAAAACAGACAACCTTAAGGGTTCATTCATCATAATTTATTTCACCAGGTTTTTTATCTGGTTCTCAGATCACACTTCCAAAGACACTTTTGTGGGGCAGTTTTAAGTTGATTTAAGGTGATGGAGAGAGGGAGAGGAGGAGTATGGTCGAAATTAGAGAGGGGAGGGAGAGATAGGAATAATTTTAAATCTATTTTTATTAAGATACTTAAGAGTAAGCGAGTGGGGTAAGGACCAGACACTGACCTATTTAATAAGGAAACGAGATAAAGAGAAAAAAAAAGAAGTAAAGATATAAGAAAGCAGAAGTGGAAGCAGGGGTGTGAGGAAAGAAAGGGGAATTTAAACTGTGGAAAGAATAAAAGAAAAGAAAGAATAAATTAACATATATGGGCATGTTGCAGTTAATTTGAAAAAGAAAACACATATTTATATATTTGGCAGTTAACGTTTGACATTAAGCATTTAAAAATTATCAACCAAATAAACTAGGAAATATATATAATGTGAATATAAAATAAACAAACAATAAATATTACTATTAATAACATTATTAATACTATGAAGAACAATTAAGGAGTAAAAAGTTTTTAATTAAAATCTAAAGTTTCAAATTTTAAATTTTGAATCGTAAACATTTGAATTAATAATGGCTCTGGTTTACATCCTCCTTGGGATTATACATACGGATTACCAAACTTTTCATTACCTAACTATATATATATATATATATATATATATATAGATAGATAGATAGATAGATAGATAGATAGTAATTAGTAGGAGGATTTGATAATGATATTTAATTAATTCATCGAGTCTGATAGAGCTCTCTACAGAATGCAGGAAGCACTGGACGGCCGATTCAAGCGAAGATAAATACAGATAGTAATTAGTAGGAGGATTTGATAATGATATTTAATTAATTCATCGAGTCTGATAGAGCGGCGCTTAGTTGAGTCTGATTTGGAATCTCTTCGTCACCGAGGCCCATTTGGAACAGTTGGTATGGTGTTCGCTTGACAACCCAACTGTCAGGGTTCGATACTCGGTAGTGGATGCGCACTGCTGATGAGTCCCAAATATAGGACGAAACGGCCGTCCAGTGCTTCCTGCATTCTGTAGAGAGCACTGCTGATGAGTCCCAAATATAGGACGAAACGGCCGTCCAGTGCTTCCTGCATTCTGTAAGAGAGCTCTATCAGACTCGATGAATTAATTATATATATATATATATATATATATATATATATATATATATATAATCGACTCTCCCGTCGAGATTTGACGTATGAGGTCAAACAGATCAATTTCAGGAAACCGACAGCCCGACACCGGCACATGAGATTTGATTATAGTGGTGAAGGCCTCGTGCAGGACCATCCACACTTTTGAAAGGACGAATACAGAGACCTGGTGCACCGAATGCCAAGGTTCCCAAACGACCCTCCGCAGGTTTTGAATTCAGAGTTGTCCTTCTCCTAGACCAGTTGCCATCAAGGCTATAGAACCCAGTCTGTCGCTATTTTTACCCCATAGCTGGAGGGGAAGAAGAGGATTCATACCTTTCCCAAGGGTATTAGCACGTAAGTGAATGTAATGGTTTCGACTGAATTCGAACTTGGCTCTGCGATTCCTCAATCCAAGCCGCTATCCATTACCCCACCGTGCCTCCCCCTCTCTCCCCCTCTCTCCCTCTCTCTCTCTATATATATATATATAAATATAAATATATATATGTGTGTGTGTGTGTATATGTAGAGAGAGATAGAGATAGATAGATACGTGAAAATAAATGAATGCAAGTTTTAAAACCATTATAATGTAAAGTAAGCAATTGTGAAAACAAAACCATATATTTTGAAACAAATAGCTATGAAATGGGATTTATGGAATTATAACAATGTTTCTATTGTTTCTCCATTTTGTTGTATAACCAAGTTTGCACGTTTGATCAAATTATTGACAGACTATCCTTAACTTGATGTGTGCGCTAAGCTTCTAAGGAATGTCTCCCACTTCAAGGAATATCATGCAGTGTCTTTGTGATTTCAAAAGTGTCTATCAGAGGAGTAAATTGTTGATAAATCAAAAGGATCCCGTTTTAAATTGTTCCTTGCTTTATAAGCTCTCATCGTTGCTACTGGAATCTCTTGATTAGCATGACATAGCTTCACTAGCTCTAGTTGACAGTCTAAATTAATCTTGGACATATTTTCAAGAGAATGCTTTGTCAAAATAAAACCACAGCTTATATGCATTAAATGTGTTACAAATAAATAACGTGTCATTACCCGATTGGCCAATTTTAAAAACATTAGAATTTGTGCACATTTATTTTCATCCTGTTTATACATAGATACAGAAAGGCTGAGATAGATAGATAGCTAGATAGATAGGCAAGAACACAATAAAATGGATAGATTAATAAATATGAACAAAATATAATAGAAAGTACATATGAAAAAACTGATCTATCTATCTATCTATCTATCTATCTATCTCAGCCTTTTCATATCTATGTATGAATAGGGTGAAAATAAATATACGCAAGTTTTAATGTTTTTTTTTTTTAAACTGACCACTCAGGTAATGACACGTTATTTATTAGATAGATAGGTAGCTAGACAGATAAATATGAACAGAATAAAATAGATTAATAATAGATAGACAAGAAAAGACAGACATTGATAGATAGATAAATACATACATACATACATTACCTTTCTAGCTATCTGTCTATCAATCTATCTATATCAGTCTTTTCTTATCTATCAGTTATTTATCTATTATATTCTGTTCATATTTATCAATCTATCCATTTTATTTTGCTCATATCTATCTATCTATCTATCTATCTATCTATCTATCTATCTATCTATCTATCTAATTCATGCTGTTTTTTACGATGATCTTAATATCTAAAAATAATCTATTTCTATTTCTCGCAGGTGATTGAAGTTGTTTAATTGATAATTGTATTTTAAATGCAAGAGATAGAATAATATTTTGCTAAAGAGAAAAAAGATTCATTTCTCTTACACTTATACAGTAACAATTTTGCCTGTTCATCTCCAAATTTAAAGGTTTTCATCAAATGCTATTTGTTTGTGCGAGGCATGCAATACGGCCTTTTTTGGTAATACGGCCTTTTTGATGTAATACGGCCTTTTTATCTTTTTGGTTTATTATGCACTACATTTACCAACACAGAAACCTATTACTCACCGTCTAACTGTGCTCACATCTACTGTTTGGTCTCCGTAAATATTTCATAAGTGTCAACACGTGAAATTTTGTCCACAGGAGGGAATACAATGATGTTAATCTCCAGGAAAGGGATTAATTGTGCCTTCTCAGACTAACGTGGAAAGATCATATTGAATATCTCCTGCTATATACTTAGAGATTCTTGCTAAAATCCAAAGAATAATCTGAAAGTTTCTGACCTGGCATCTCGGCTTCAGTCGCTTCCCCACCGTCGTAACATAGCTTGCCCTGTGGCTTTTCCATAAATACTTTCATGATAATTGTTCTGATGAATTTTTTCTATGATACCTACAGCCTGTCTGAAGTTATTATACAAATCAAATAAACCTCAATAACACAAAAAGTTCTGAACCAATATTTGTCAAATTCAAACTCGCCCATTTCCACCCGAGATAAAATTTGAGATGTTTGGAATTTGCGAAAATGGACTGAAGTTAATATGCAGATTAAACTAATATTAACTTAAGTCTTCTGAAATCTAATAAAAATCTACTTTTTCTTTTTGTCCATAATATATGTTGACACATGGGTAAAAGGTAGGATCTAATATATGCTGAAGAACAAAAAATAGCAAAATTCTTGAGTGAAGGAATGTTCACATTGGAGTTATCAAACGAACTTTGCAGAGATCATTGAACGATAAACAAAGCGGTTGAAAAAGTAAGTTGAGAATATGGAGCAAAGGAAATGGCTTTAAGAACTTGCTTCCTTGAGATGAACGTAATCTAAAGCGAGTTATAGCGAAATAAACACGTCTGACCAGCGCTCAGATCTTTGAAAAGACTGGAATTTAAAGAGTCAAAAGGTTCAGATTGCTTTATGAATTGGAATCTGTAAACAAATCTCTTAGTCAACCTCCTCTCACGAAAGCAAATATTTTAAAACGTAAAAAACTGGATTAAGGTTTCTAAAGTAATTTTCACGGGCAAATCTCTAGTGACCAAAGGGTAGATTTTATCCAATTCAAACGTGCCTGTGACTAAAAGAAGGCAACAAAGATGCGGTACTTTTATGATATGAGGTGGAATTGTCGGCCAGACCATTATTAGGCTATTCAAAATCGATGAAGGATTTAAACGGAACAGTGCTAAATATATGTTTTTATGAACAAGGCTTTCTTTGCATGGCACAAATCCTAGTCTCGCTGTTTCAAAGTGAAGTGTGTATTTGTGCACGACAGTGTTCCTTCTCATGTATCTAAGGTTACCCGTGAATTCTTTGAGCATAAAAGATTTACAGGAGAGAAGATAATAGAATAGACACAATCAAGTCCTGATCTGAATCCAATCGAAAATCTATGGTCAATTGGGAAGATGAAACTATATTAAGGTGGTAAACAATATAACAGCAAACAGATATATGGGAAGCAATTGAAACTACCATGTAGGAAATTGAACCTGCTGAAGTAAAAAAAAAAATAGCAAAATCAATGGATAACAGATTACTTGTTGTTATAGGGTCACTATATTAAAATATAAAGGGTTCGAAGACTTATCATATGTGTTTGTTATGTTCTATTATAGGTGATGATCAATTTTTGATGATTTTATTATCTTTTTATTGTAATAAAATGTGATTATTTGGTTCTGCCTAATAAATTCGGACGGGTGTTTTTAGAAGTTTTTTTTTTTTTTTTTTTTTTTTTTTAAGCGTTTCGTCCCAAGCAAGGCGAGAAGCCACTAGGACGCAAGGGGTTACAGAAGATTTGGAGCAAGATCAGATAGGAGTGATAGAGGAAAGGATGAGGAGAAGGATAGTTGATAGATCAAGGCAACTGGAGATATCGATTGACATTACATTTGAATAGTTGGAGATTATAGCTCTCAGGGAAACTGGAATAGGGAAGGGAGTTCCACAGGCGAGAGGTGCGAGACATGAAGCTATTGGAGTAGAAGAGACGGCTACATTTAATAGTTTCAGCAGTGAAAGGGTGAGAGCGGGATGCCAGCCTTGTAGGACGCTTGAATTCATGAAGTCTGGGAACCAACGAATGTAGCTCCTCGGAGCAATTACCATGAAAGTATTTGTAAAACAGACAGAGAGAGGCGACGGCGCGTCTGTGAGAAAGTGACTGTAGACGAAATGCCAGAACAGGGCCAATTATATTGCATATCCGCCTCTGGAGCCTATCAAGAACCCCGAGACAAACAGAAGGGGCTCCAGACCATATATGGCAGCAATACCAAATAATTGCAATAACTTCAATAAAACATATTGATACTACCTAAAATTTTAGCTCAGGCTTTATTTTGACATCTAAATTGATTGTTTAAAATTTGACTATTTTTTTTTCGAACCAAATTTGAATTATTGAAATTTATATGGTTTGCTTAATAACATTAGACATGATACAGACTTTACGAATTTAAGCGCAGTACTAAATTGGCGGGTAGGTCTCAGTATTTTACTGTTGAAATGCTTAGATGCTAACAGTTTTTTTCTTTTGCACTTCTCACATGTGAAACGCTCTTCCGGCTTCTCGCTTTCCAGTCAACTTTGATTTTCAAAAAATTAAATGCAATGTCAATCGTCATCTTCTGTCTTCTTAATTCTTGCTCTTTTATTTTTCTCTCTCAACAGTGTATTTTCTACATATTCTCCAATATTCAGAAACTCTTTTAGAGTCCAATTTCCTTGATTGGTGTGAAATTATATATATATATATATATATATATATATATATATATATATATATATATATAACTAGACTCGTTTTGAAAACCCTCGAATTTTTGATTTGCTAATCAAATCAATCTCGAGGAAAAAAGGTTTTAAAAAAGAAAGAGCTACAAACATGGACTTCTGACGACAAAAATCGCACAGATGCAGGTCTGAAGCCCAAAGAAAAAACCCCGATACGAGTAACAACTAACTAACAAAAGAGCTCAATACAACCGTAGAGCAGACCTAGATACACCTAGTGAGCCAGACAAACCTACCTAGGTTTCACCTAAACGGATCGTCAGGGAAAGTTTGGCTAACGAGGCAAAGAGAAACACATATTTATAGGTGATAGCTAAAATCATACCACGTGACAAAATAAAAAACAAAAAAACAAAAACAACCTAAGTGGTGGGGGGGAATATTTATTCAACAAGAAAAAAAAAAAAACCTCAGTGGAAGTCAATAACGGGAAAACGTCTAATTTAGTAGCCAAGATTTTTTATGTCTACATACATTGAGAATTTCAGTTTTAGAGTTTAATAGCTGGTTGGGTTGATCATATAAAGCTATGGCTAATTTCTCCTCAGCACATAATTTGCAAAATTTATGGCCTGCTTTATATTTTGGGCATTTTTTTAATATTTCCCATTTAAGGATGGGGTCTATATTATCTTCTTGTTTGGTTTTCCATACGTAGGTAGATAGCGTGGTACTATGTTTAATTTTTGCATTCTTAAAATTTTTTTTATATATATATATATTTTGATATATATATATATATATATATATATATATATATATATATATATATATATATATATATATATATATCACAGACACATTTATGTTAGACTACATTTTGTTACCTGTAAGAAGACATAAAAATATAAATTATTGACTCCATAAGTCCGGCACTTAATGTCGCACCATCAAAGTTCGGCTTTGACGGCTTTCAGGTCGGCTCTGCATTTTGCTACCGATAGTGCTTAATTTGTAGGCAAGCAGAAAAAAAAAAGATGCGACCCTTATCGGTTAGAATAATACGAGATTCTATCAAAATGTTCCATATCCACTTAATCGAAACAGGTAAGCAACTATCACTCATTGTTAGCTAACCTACTCAGACAGTCTACCAATAAGCTACGTGATATTTACATGTATTCATTTATTTTATAACTGTGGAACGGCTCTGTAATCTTTACAATTTTGAGCAACGATGCATACAGTTTATTCGATTATCCCATTCTGCATCCTTGTCATCAACAATCTTCTCCATTTTACAATTGTCGTTAATTGCGGCATTCAAATCTTGCCGGTTCCTTTTTTGCATCGGGGACGTTGAGGTTACCCTGTCACTCCTCTCAGAAGTGGATTTGTTATCTAGCCTAAGCTAGCCGGTTGTTTCAGTTAAGTTTCCCTACACTGGTTGCGTCCCAAAGCTATATGACCCAACCTGTCTTGCTATTTAACCCATACATAGGGAGAAGAGATGGATTATTACCTTTCCCAAGGGTATTAGTACGTAAGCGAATGAATGAACTCGACTGGAATTCGAACTTGGCTCCCCGATTCAATGCAAGCTGCTATTAGTCCGTCTCTCACCAGATGTTACGTGAAGCAAATCTGCCATCGAGACCCTAGAAATACTTTTGGCATTTTAGCGAAATTTTTTAGTGGCACCTACACCAGTCGAATGCTGCTTGTATATTTTGAACATTCAGATTGACGAATCCTACATGAGGTCTGGCGCCGACGAATCAGTTCGCTCTCTCACATGCCTTAAATCAGTTATGGAATCTGCTAGATCTAGTCCAGTTACTAGTTAATAGTTTCTATTTGTACTATTTTTATAAGTGGTAATCCCTCTTAGTAACATTAGTAATGGCATGTCTTCCTATTGCTATTAATATATGTCAAACTCTCTTAGTGTTATCGATTCATGCATTTAGAACGTCGTCGTAGACTGAAATACTTGATAAAGATTCGGGACTTACGTCGGGATTTTATAAATAGTAATAAAAGAAGGCAAAAAGAAGAGACTAACTCTCAATTGTAAGAATACGAAATATATTGACGCTCACAAGGGCAACATACAAGCTAGGAATTGGAGATGTAATAATTAAGCACGTACAGAAATTTAACTATCTGGGAAATGTTTTAACAGAGGGCGAAAAATATGACCCCGAAATCCGAAGGCATATAGGCATAGCGAAAGATGCTTTCTAAAAGCTAAGCAAAGTATTAAGAAAAAGGAAAATTTAATTAGAAAAAAAGAAAAGTGTACTGAGCTACTATGTAATAACAATCAACTTATACGGCAGTGAATGCTGGACAGGTTCTTCACAGATGAAAAGGAGACTCGAGGCAACATAGATGTGGTTCTACAGGAGCATGTTGAGAAAACTATGGACAGAACATATGAACAATGAGGAAGTTTTAAGAAAATGGGAAAGAAAAGGATATTTTGGTTTAGAGCAAGATGGAGACAATTGAAATTTTTGAGATATACAATAAAGAAAGAGGACTTTTAGAAGTTCAGACTGACAGGACTTATTGAAGACAGGGTTTTGCAGAGGGAAGCATCGAAAAACCTATATAACGAACACCTGTAAATGCATAACAAAACAAATATTCAGCGGAGATATAGAAATAAATATTACTTAGAAGTTTCCAACATTAAAGCTAAGACATAAATCATTTGTAATAACACTCAAAAATGTGTAAGCAGTTTTATCAAACCGTAAATATGCGCGCTTTACATTGAAAAAAAAATGAATTAAATGAGTAAAAGATTTCTGATGGGTTTAGTTTGGTTTATTTTATTTCCCGGCATATTAACACCTTAGTGGGTTAAATAATGACGACAGTTTTTTTAGGATAGGCTCGTATGAATAGAATATGTATTTTTTGTAAGAAATCAGTTTGTAGATCAGGTTTCATTGACATATTCTTGTAAAGAGGGGTTTTGTCTAGAGTCTGGTTTGGTTTGGTTTGGTTTATTTTTTGTTTTACGTCATATCGACACCTTAGTGGGTTATTTAATACCGACAAGCTTTTTAGGATAGGTTCGTAGAAATAGAATATATATTCTTTGTAATAAATCAGTTTGTAGATCAGGTTTCATTGACGTGTTTTTGTAAAATGTTTTCGTCTTTTCTTTTTTTTTTTGTCGAGTGTCAAATGTATTGTTGGTAATATTTTTTTTATTAAATATTATAAAAATCTATTTTATATTTTTATACTGTTTTAACACAGTTTGGGTGGTGACTATTTGATCATAGCTGGGATCCTATCAGGTGCTACCATCCCAGGTCAGGGTAGGACTGGGAACACCAGCAATTAAGAGATGGTTCCATGCTCCTCGAAACCTCTTGATCAGATGCCTTGCTGCAGGATTTAGTTTATCGTTATACCCAAGACGAAAAATAACAAAGTTTGTTTTGAAAGCAGTCAACATGGATGGACCAACTGGCAGATTAAAGTGGATTAGTGACATTCAAATGCTTTCATAACATTAATATGAGTCATCAACGTCCCAAAAGTTGTTCGTGTTATTAACTTCATTCTGTGTGTCGTTTTCTTGTGTTTACGTCGTAGCACTCGACATAATTTACATGTTTCTTCAAGTGTCTTTTTGTTAGAGAATGGTGATGGACAAGGCCAGAATGGTCAGCGATTGGCCGGAGTGACTCGTGGTCAGGGCATTCTGACAGTGATGGCTTGCCTTTGTCTGGCTTTTGAATAGAAGTCCAAAATGGCTGAATTATTTCGTGGCCTACATTTGAGATGTTTTAATGAAGGATTCAAATATATTCAAGTATATGCGTCACATATGACGTAATGAGTAAAAAGATTCTTCGACAGCACCGTCAATAAAAATTGACAAGTACTCGGTTGAATTTAAGAAAACTAATTTAAAGGAATGACTTGTGGCCACAATACACCCGTTCAACACACACACGCACACACATATATATGTATATGTATATTATTATACTTCATCATGTCCAGATCTAGAAACCTCAACAGAATGCAGAAAGCACTGGACGGCTGTTTCGTCCTATTTTGGGGACTCATCAGCAATACGCATCCACTACCGAGAAACGAACCCGGACCGTTACGATACAACGAAAGCCCTAATGCCATTGGGCCATCAAAAATAAAATCTTGCGATATATATATATATATATATATATATATATATATATATATATATATATATATATATATATATATATATATATATATATATATATATATATATATATATCAGTGCGTATTGCCTGGTTTGGTTTGTTTTACGGCATATTATTATACAGCATATATGGGTTATTTAATACAAACAAGTTTTTTATTGATGGAAATATTTTTCCCAGAAATGTAATGCCGACAATATTTTTTTTCAAAAGTGTATTGGTGTCAATAACTTTTTTATTTAAAAAAAAAAAGCATTACTGGTAATATTTTGATTTTTAAAAAACCTATTGTTGGTAAAAGATTTTCCGAAAACGTATTGCTTGTATTAAAACCTATTGTTAAACTTTCATAGCGTTTTGACCCCCTTTTTTTGATGGTGGTGGGGTAAACATTTGCCCATAGCTGAGGTTCTAACAGGTGCTACCACTCTGGGTTAGGCTGTATCTGGGAACACCACCAATTCAGAGGTGGTTTCACGATCTTCAAATGAGATCAGAGGCCTTTAAGATTTAATCATATATATATATATATATATATATATATATATATATATATATATATATATGCGCGTTTCTTTCAATATGTCAAACAAGGTGCTTTGATAATTTTGTACTTAAAAATGTCTTTAATAAATAAATTGTCGGCTTTGTCCATTTCTTAATATATGACGTCATTTGTTTACATTTGATACGCCAGAGCAGTTATGAATGTACGAGATTCATGGAAAATTGAAGTTTATAAGCAGTAAATTCGAACGCCTACCGAACGTCAGCGTAAATGACGGTTCCGTATAGGATGCAGGTTCGAATCCTGTCAAAGGAAGAATATTTTCTATGAAAATTTCTCGGACATTCAGGCCGGTAAATGTTATTTAATACTGTTTATTATAAACAGAGCATTTACTTAAATACTATCTATAAGAAAGAACGTTAAACATAAAAATGTCTTTTAATATATATATATATATATATATATATATATATATATATATATATATATATACTTACGAGCGTAAGTCCAAAATTATCCCACGTTTGACATAACAATATCACCGGGTTTGTCACACTACCTTCTATGGTCACTTGATCGAAATTTGAGCATGATCAAGACAGTTTTCTTGCTGAATGTTCTGAGGAATCTTGTTAGATAAATATGCGCCCTTCAGCAGGATTCGAACCTGAATCACCGAGGGAAACCCTTATCAGATCTGACATGCTTTAGACCAGTCGGTCACGTAGAATCTAATAAGTAGTGAGTTCGATCCTCACTTGATGATCCACACTTTCAGCATTTTACCACGTCTAGGCTACGCTTAGAAAATAAATTACGCACTTCGACGTGATGTAATATAATGCTGTTTGTCTCAATTATGACTGAGTAGTAAGCTCGATCATTACTGACACCTCCACATCTTGTGGCACATCTAAGCTACGCTTAGAAAATCACCACATAAGCTCTAAAAATTAAACAATCTATCCTTCCATTTTCGTAATGGAAAACACGAAAATGGAGCGAATTCAATTTAAATGCAGTAAAATCCCTCATATGCGGAATCTCTCATATCCGGAAACCCTCATATCCGGAAACCCTCATATCCGGAATGCCTCATAACCGGAATCCCGCATGTCCGGACACAATTTTGCTGTGTATATTTGAACTATTTGTGATATTGAAAATAATTTGAAATTTCAGTTTTTCAGAAAATTTACTTTGGATAATTGCTTATGCATATTTCACCCTAATGGCTTGTATTGGTGCAAAGGATGATGGGAATAAGAGGAAAGGATGACAACGAGACACATCTGCAACAAGATAGCGATCAAATGCATGATTGTGATGAAACCTGGACCGAAATTGTAAAAGCTATTGAAAAACTTGTCAGTTTTATAGAAAGAAAGCTAGCATTCAGCTATGACGATTGCAATAACGTACGCAGAGTTAAAAAAAAAAGTGTCTTTAGTTTAAAAATTTCTAGAACGAAAATGCGTAAAAAGTTGAGAATGATATTAGAAGAGAAAGAATCATCATTCAACAACGATTAAAAAATCCTTGTTACATTATTTCTTTCGTATATGTAGTATACTTAATTTAATGAATTTTCATTAACATTGCATAATTTTTTTTTTCCTTTAAAATCAATTCCGTTATATTTCGCTCACTATTAGTTTTTATGTTTACCATAAAACATCGAAGATAAATGTTAAACCTGATTTAAGTTCTTTTATTTTAATCTAAATATAACCTTTTATATCCGGACTTTCTAACCAATTCCTTATATCCGGAAGGCCTTCTTAGTCCGGTTGTAAGGGATACTACTGTAGTGGCCATGACAGTTCATACATTCAATACGCTTCGGCAAGTATGCTCACTGGCTTTCAGGGGTGTTGTCCGCATATTGAAAGAGTTAAGCCTTTGTTTGTTTTTAATCTTTGTTGTTTTAACTTGATCAAGAAGAAACAAATTAAATGGTAATCATTTTTCTTGGCATCCGATCATTTAATTAAAAGTCACGAAGTAATTAAATAGAAGTTGTTAAAAAAGAAAAAAAAATATCTGATTAAAGATGAAAAATAAATTCGCAATTGCATCACAAGCGGCTTAAAACTGTGGCTGTGTAATCTTGTAAAAACAAGAGCCACGCACACGTGTAATTGGTGTTTTAACATCCTTTCGAAGTGGACCACAAAAAGATGAAGAACAGCAATTATTATTTTAATTTCACTCTATCATTAATTTCATCTAACTCTGTATTCGGCTTCAGGCCTACCGACGGATAGGCGTCTATATACAGCTGTGTTTATGCCTGTCAATATTTTAGTAAATCAATATATTATTTTAGTATATCATTATAAACTTAACTTCCATGCTAATGAGAATTTTCATTTTTATTAGTACTATTTGCGTAATTAAGTTTCTAACATGAGTTTTCTGGCTTAAGGCCATATCATGTTGAAACACCGTTCTCGCACGATCATCGAAGTTAAGCAACGTCAAGACTGGTCAGTAACTAGATGGATGACCGCTTTGGAATACCAAGTGATGTCAGCTTGGATGTATCATGGATAACAGCTCGAAATTAGAAATCGCAGAGCCGAGTTCGAATTCCAGTCGAGTGCGTCATATTCATTTACGTGTATATACCCTTGGGAACGATATGAATCCACCTCTTCTCCCCCATCTATGGGTTAATTACTAGGACTTGTATTAGTAAATCATTATTATTTATAAAAGTCTTAGAATCTAAAAATGTATACTGGCTTTAAATAACATGCAAAAGAGTGATAAACCGTAAAAAAGCAAATCAATCAAACGAATTTTTTTCATCTTTGGATGAGAATCTGGTATTTTATTGGCAATATTTCCCGGATATAATTCCCCATTATTGCACTCGGAGTTATTTGAATAGACTGGGTTACTCATAAAAATAGGGAAAGATTTTTTGAGAAATAGTTTATTATTTTTAGGATGGTTTGATTTGTTTTACGGCATATCACCCTCAGTGGGTTATGTAATGCCGACAAGATTTTTATTGCTGCTAATATTTTGTTTTGTCAAAAATCTATATCTGGTAATATTTTTTTTCTTCAAATATGCATTGCTGGTAATAATGTATTTATGGTAATAATTTTTTCTTCAAAAATTTATTGCTGTTATTGAAGCCTATTTTTACACTTTCATAGTGTTTTGACACCAGTTTGAGGGTTAAATATTTTCCCATACTTGGGACCCAAACGGGTGCTGCCGCTTCAGGTCAAGGTGAAACTCGGAACACCAGAAATTAAGAAGTGGTTCTACGCTACTGAAACCCGCCGCATCAGAGAACTTGGTGTTGGACGTAGTTTATCGTTTTACTCAGGACGCGGATATAGTTTATCGTTTTATCCAGGACGCGGATGTAGTTTATCGTCTTACCCAGGACGCAGACGTAGTTTATCGTCTTACCCAGGACGCGGACGTAGTTTATCGTCTTATCCAGGACGCGGATGTATTTTATCGTCTTACCCAGGACGCGGATGTAGTTTATCGTCTTATCCAAGACGCGGACCTAGTTTATCGTCTTATCCAAGACGCGGATGTATTTTATCGTCTTACCCAGGACGCGGATGTAGTTTATCGTCTTATCCAGGACGCGGATGTAGTCTTATCTATGTTTTAGACCTTTCTGAGACCACGATAATTCTCAGAATAAAAAAAATATTGATTTGTTATGAATTTAGAATGTATATTCTGTTTATAATATCGAAAGTGTCAAATTGATCCCTGATTTTCAACGTTATTAGCCTTACACTAAGTCAATTAATTGTTATTTAATGCCAAATTTAACTGTTATGAATGTCAAATGACACTGGTATTTACTGTCAAATGTAACTGCTATTTAATGTCAACTTAACTGTTATTCAAATCCCAAATTTGAAACTGTGCTAACATTGATATTTTTCATCTTTAAAAGAGTCCATTAATTATTTTAAACTTTATCAATTTTAAGAATTTAAAAAAATTTGTTTTTTTTTTTTTTGTGATTTTTTTCGGAAGCCCGTTCTCAAACAATTGAGATTCAAAATTATTTTAAATGAAAAATAAACAGATATATAATTTTATGAATTCATGTAAATTAAAAATGTATATTTAGTTTGTTTGTTCGTTATTTTAAAAAAATCTTTTTACACCCCCCTCCCCGCAAAACTATGTCGATTTCATACGCAAAATCATTAAGGCCAATAAACTTTCTAAATTCTAGGGGTCGATTTGACACTGTATCGATATAATAAACAAAAAATTATAAATCGATAAGAAATCAATATTTTTCGATTCTGACAAGCGTCGCAATCAAAGAATGGTTTCAAAGATGCTAATCCGCCAATATATTTGTCGCCACCAATTTTCCCCTGGCAGAGTTTTTCTATGCCAGAAACTGGACAAAACAAGACTGATTAAACCCATCACTAAGAGATACAAAATCTCCACAGTGATATTACAATGTAGAAGCGCTTTAATAATTGTTGTACGTTGAAATAACGGTTATAATTATTATTAGCTCGGATTACGGAATAGCAGAACTTATTTCGAATTCAAATCACGATTATTATATTTACTTACATTACATGCTAATACCCTTAGGAACGGTTTGAATCTATACTCCACCAGCTATGGATCAAATAGCAGAACAGATTGGTCGTATAGCCTTGGTCGTCGAATAAATATAGGAGAAGGAAAACTGAATTCAAACAGGCCTGGAGAGGGGTAGGCTTAGTCAGGCTATCTTGCCCAAGACACAGCACTGCTGCTGTGGTTGCAGTACATGTCCTGCCCGTGCGTACCTCAGAGAGGCTCGTAATCGATAGTAAAATTAAGTTTATGTTTAATAAGCTTCAATTTTGGTTGGTTAGGTTTAACGAGGTTCGCCTATCACTCGGTTCCCATACCTTCTCCGTTTTTTTTTTAATCCCTGTTTTCCAGTCCCGGATTAGAGTTCCGGCTTATATGTCTTCTCATATTCTTTCACAAGAATAGTAGCCCTCTTGCGACTCAGTGGCATTATCGCCTTACTTGGAGTGAAATTTTTAAAAAAATACTACTTTCTGAAATCTAACACTGCGTTTATTACTCTTTACTAAAACAGTTGCAAAATACTGCATTATCATAATGTCGATGGGAATAAGATTCGAACGCATCTGGGGTCACTACCATTGATTAGAATTATTAAATGCTTAATAAATTTAGTATAATAGAAGACTATCAGAATGAAGTACCGAGAGGAATTCGACTCTCTATAATAGCAATTCTCTACAGAATTCTTATATTTATGTTGTGGAGTAGTTTTTAGAGTGGAGGCTTGTATTTAAATAAGTCGTCCTAAATTAGGTTCGACGTACAAAACGTTAGGAACTTGAAAATAAGAGTTAATGATGCAGCAAATCTAGTTGTGATGGTTGGTACTTCAATATCCGATATCGTCTGACTTGCTCAACACCACTGAGTATTTATCATTTCACCCACGGGAAACGAATATGGCACAAGGCCGGTTTTATTGTGGGTTTCCCCGAGCCTGTAGGCCCGGCCAAAAAAATGGCCTTTGAAGCCGTTTAGACGGGTTCAGGCTCTGTCTACCTCCCCGGACGAAACCTTGCCCTTCGGCAAAGCCTCGTCCGGGTTCCTCTCTGCTAACGCAGTTCGACAGAAGGCGTGCGCAGTCAAAGACCGCGGGATGCCACTGGGTATTTAACATTTCACCCACGGGAAACGAATATGGCACAAGGCCGGTTTTATTGTCGGTTTCCCCGAGCCCGTAGGCTCGGCCAAAAAAATAGCCTTTTGAAGCCGATTTGACGGGTTCAGGCCCTGTCTACCTCCCCGGACGAAACCTTGCCCTTCGGCAAAGCCTCGTCCGGGTTACTCTCTGCTTACGCAGAGAGTTTGACAGGAGGCGTGTGCAGTCAAAGACCGCGGGACGCCACTGGGTATTTATCATTTCACCCACGGGAAACGAATATGGCACAAGGCCGGTTTTATTGTGGGTTTCCCCGAGCCCGTAGGCTCGGCCAAAAAAATAGCCTTTGAAGCCGATTAGACGGGTTCAGGCCCTGTCTACCTCCCGGACGAAACCTTGCCCTTCGGCAAAGCCTCGTCAGGTTCCTCTCGCTTACGCAGAGAGTTTGACAGGAGGCGTGTGCAGTCAAAAACCGCGGGACGCCACTGGGTATTTATCTTTTCACCCTCGAAAAGAATATGGCACAAGGCCGGTTTTATGTGGGTTTCCCCGAGCCCGTAGGCTCGGCAAAAAAATAGCCTTTGAAGCCGATTAAACGGGTTCAGCCCCTGTCTACCTCCCGGACGAAACCTTGCCCTTCGGCAAAGCCTCGTCCAGGTTCCTCTTCTTACGCAGAGAGTTTGACGGGAGGCGTGTGCAGTCAAAAACCGCGGGACGCCACTGAGTATTTATCTTCTCACCCACGGAAAAGAATATGGCACAAGGCCGGTTTTTATATGGGTTTTCCTGAGCCCGTAGGCTCGGCCAAAAATATAGCCTTTGAAGCCGATTAAACGGGTTCAGGCCCTGTCTACCTCCCGGACGAAACCTTGCCCTTCGGCAAAGCCCGTCCGGGTTCCTCTCTCTTACGCAGAGAGTTTGACAGGAGGCGTGTGCAGTCAAAAACCGCGGGACGCCACTGAGTATTTATCTTCTCACCCACGGAAAGAATATGGCACAAGGCCGGTTTTATGTGGGTTTTCCTGAGCCCGTAGGCTCGGCCAAAAATATAGCCTTTTGAAGCCGATTAAACGGGTTCAGGCCCTGTCTACCTCCCCGGACGAAACCTTGCCCTTCGGCAAAGCCTCGTCCGGGTTCCTCTCTGCTTACGCAGAGAGTTTGACAGGAGGCGTGTGCAGTCAAAAACCGCGGGACGCCACTGAGTATTTATCTTCTCACCCACGGAAAAGAATATGGCACAAGGCCGGTTTTTATGTGGGTTTCCCTGAGCCCGTAGGCTCGGCCAAAAATATAGCCTTTTGAAGCCGATTAGACGGGTTCAGGCCCTGTCTACCTCCCCGGACGAAACCTTGCCCTTCGGCAAAGCCTCGTCCGGGTTCCTCTCTGCTTACGCAGAGAGTTTGACAGGAGGCGTGTGCAGTCAAAAACCGCGGGACGCCACTGAGTATTTATCTTTTCACCCACAGGAAAAGAATATGGCACAAGGCCGGTTTTAATGTGGGTTTCCCCGAGCCCGTAGGCTCGGCCAAAAAAATAGCCTTTTGAAGCCGATTAAACGGGTTCAGGCCCTCATCCACCTCCCCGGACGAAACCTTGCCTTTCGGCAAAGCCTCGTCGGGTTCCTCTCTGCTAATGCAGAGAGTTCGACAGGAGGCGTGTGCAGTCAAAGACCGCGGGACGCCACTGAGTATTTATCTTCTCACCCACGGAAAAAGAATATGGCACAAAGGCCTCATTTTTATGTGGGTTTTCCTGAGCCAATAGGCTCGGCCAAAAAATATAGCCTTTGAAGCCGATTATACGGGTTCAGGCCTATCCACATCCCGGACGAAACCTTGCCCTTCGGCAAAGCTTCGTCAGGTTCCCTCTTACGCAGAAGAGTTTGACAGGAGGCGTGTGCAGTCAAAAAACCGCAGGACGCCACTGAGTATTTATCTTCTCACCCACGGAAAGAATATGGCACAAGGCCGGTTTTTATGTGGGTTTTCTGAGCCCGTAGGCTCGGCCAAAAATATAGCCTTTTGAAGCCGATTAAACGGGTTCGGGCCCTATCTACCTCCCGGACGAAACCTTGCCCTTCGGCAAAGCCTCGTCCGGGTTCTCTCTTACGCAGAGAGTTTGACAGGAAGGCGTGTGCAGTCAAAAACCGCGGGACGCCACTGAGCATTTATCTTCTCACCCACGGAAAAGAATGGCACAAGGCCGGTTTTTATGTGGGTTTCCCTGAGCCCGTAGGCTCGGCAAAAAATATAGCCTTTTGAAGCCGATTAGACGGGTTCAGGCCCTATCTACCTCCCCGGACGAAACCTTGCCCTTCGGCAAAGCCTCGTCCGGGTTCCTCTGCTTACGCAGAGAGTTTGACAGGAGGCGTGTGCAGTCAAAAACCGCGGGACGCCACTGAGTATTTATCTTTTCACCCACAGGAAAAGAATATGGCACAAGGCCGGTTTTAATGTGGGTTTCCCCGAGCCCGTAGGCTCGGCCAAAAAAATAGCCTTTTGAAGCCGATTAAACGGGTTCAGGCCCTGTCCACCTCCCCGGACGAAACCTTGCCTTTCGGCAAAGCCTCGTCCGGGTTCCTCTCTGCTAATGCAGAGAGTTCGACAGGAGGCGTGTGCAGTCAAAGACCGCGGGACGCCACTGAGTATTTATCTTCTCACCCACGGAAAAGAATATGGCACAAGGCCGGTTTTTATGTGGGTTTTCCCGAGCCCGTAGGCTCGGCCAAAAATATAGCCTTTTGAAGCCGATTATACGGGTTTCAGGCCTGTCCACCTCCCCGGACGAAACCTTGCCCTTCGGCAAAGCTTCGTCCGGGTTCCCTCTCTGCTTACGCAGAGAGGGTCGACAGGAGGCGTGTGCAGTCAAAGACCGCGGGACGCCACTGAGTATTTATCTTCTCACCCACGGAAAGAATATGGCACAAGGCCGGTTTTTATGTGGGTTTCCCGAGCCCGTAGGCTCGGCCAAAAAAAATATAGCCTTTGAAGCCGATTAAACGGGTTTAGGCCCTGTCTACCTCAACGGACGAACCTTGCCCTTCGGCAAAGCTTCGTCGGGTTCCTCTCTGCTTACGTAGAGAGTTCGACAGGAGGCGTGTGCAGTCAAAGACCGCGGGACGCCACTGGGTATTTATCTTCTCACCCACGAAAAGAATATGGCACAAGGCCGGTTTTTTTGTGGGTTTTCCCGAGCCCGTAGGCTCGGCCAAAAAATATAGCCTTTTGAAGCCGATTAAACGGGTTCAGGCCCCGTTCTACCTCCCGGACGAAACTTTGCCCTTCGGCAAAGCTTCGTCAGGTTCCTGCTTACGCAGAGGGTTCGACAGGAGGTGTGCAGTCAAAGACCGCGGGACGCCACTGGTATTTATCTTCTCACCCACGGAAAAGAATATGGCACAAGGCCGGTTTTTATGTGGGTTTCCCCGAGCCCGTAGGCTCGGCCAAAAATATAGCCTTTTGAAGCCGATTAAACGGGTTCAGGCCCTGTCCACCTCCCGGACGAAACTTTGCCCTTCGGCAAAGCTTCGTCCGGGTTCCTCTGCTTACGCAGAGAGAGTTCGACAGGAGGCGTGTGCAGTCAAAGACCGCGGACGCCACTGGGTATTTATCTTCTCACCCACGGAAAAGAATATGGCACAAGGCCGGTTTTTATGTGGGTTTTCCCGAGCCCGTAGGCTCGGCCAAAAATATAGCCTTTTGAAGCCGATTAAACGGGTTCAGGCCCTGTCTACCTCCCCGGACGAAACTTTGCCCTTCGGCAAAGCCTCGTCAGGTTCCTCTCTTACGCAGAGAGTTCGACAGGAGGCGTGTGCAGTCAAAAACCGCGGGACGCCACTGGGTATTTATCTTCTCACCCACGGAAAAGAATATGGCACAAGGTCGGTTTTTATGTGGGTTTCCCTGAGCCCGTAGGCTCGGTCAAAATATAGCCTTTTGAAGCCGATTAGACGGGTTCAGGCCCTGTCTACCTCCCCGGACGAAACCTTGCCCTTCGGCAAAGCCTCGTCGGGTTCCTCTAACTTACGCAGAGGTTTGACAGGAAGGCGTGTGCAGTCAAAAACCGCGGGACGCCACTGAGTATTTATCTTCTCACCCACGGAAAAGAATATGGCACAAGGCCGGTTTTTATGTGGGTTTCCCTGAGCCCGTAGGCTCGGCCAAAAATATAGCCTTTGAAGCCGATTAGACGGGTTTCAGGCCCCTATCCACCTCCCCGGACGAAACCTTGCCCTTCGGCAAAGCCTCGTCGGGTTCCTCTCTGCTAACGCAGAGAGTTCGACAGGAGGCGTGTGCAGTCAAAAACCGCGGGACGCCACTGAGTATTTATCTTTTCACCCACGGAAAAGAATATGGCACAAGGCCGGTTTTAATGTGGGTTTTTTAGGCTCGGTTTAGCCTTTTGAAGCCGATTAAACGGGGTTCAGGCCCTATCCACCTCCCCGGACAAAAAGCCTCGTCCGGGTTCCTCTCTGCTAATAGTTCGACAGGAGGCGTGTGCAGTCAAAGACCGCGGACGCCACGATTTATCTTACGGGAATTGGCACAAGGCCGGTTTTATGTGGGTTTTCCCAGCCCGTAGGCTCGGCCCTTTGAAGCCGATTATACGGGTTTCCAGGACGAAACCTTGCCCTTCGGCAAAGCTTCGTCCGGGTTCCTCTCTGCTTACGCAGAGAGGGTCGACAGGAGGCGTGTGCAGTCAAAGACCGCGGGACGCCACTGAGTATTTATCTTCCCACCCACGGAAAAGAATATGGCACAAGGCCGGTTTTATGTGGGTTTTCCCTGAGCCCGTAGGCTCGGCCAAAAATATAGCCTTTTGAAGCCGATTAAACGGGTTTAGGCCCTGTCTACCTCAACGGACGAAACCTTGCCCTTCGGCAAAGCTTCGTCGGGTTCTCTGCTTACGCAGAGAGGTTCGACAGGAGGCGTGTGCAGTCAAAGACCGCGGGACGCCACTGAGTATTTATCTTCTCACCCACGGAAAGAATATGGCACAAGGCCGGTTTTATGTGGGTTTTCCCGAGCCCGTAGGCTCGGCCAAAAATATAGCCTATTGAAGCCGATTAAACGGGTTTCAGGCCTATCTACCTCCCGGACGAAACTTTGCCCTTCGGCAAAGCTTCGTCAGGTTCTGCTTACGCAGAGAGTTCGACAGGAGGCGTGTGCAGTCAAAGACCGCGGGACGCCACTGGGTATTTATCTTCTCACCCACGGAAAGAATATGGCACAAAGGCCGGTTTTATGTGGGTTTTCCCGAGCCCGTAGGCTCGGCCAAAAAATATAGCCTTTTGAAGCCGATTATACGGGTTCAGGCCCGTCCACCTCCCGGACGAAACCTTGCCCTTCGGCAAAGCCTCGTCCGGGTTCCTCTCTGCTTACACAGAGAGTTCGACAGGAGGCGTGTGCAGTCAAAGACCGCGGGACGCCACTGGTATTTATCTTCTCACCCACGGAAAGAATATGGCACAAGGCCGGTTTTTTGTGGGTTTCCCGAGCCCGTAGGCTCGGCCAAAAAATATAGCCTATTGAAGCCGATTAAACGGGTTCAGGCCCTGTCTACCTCCCCGGACGAAACTTTGCCCTTCGGCAAGCTTCGTCGGGTTCCTCTGCTTACGCAGAGAGTTCGACAGGAGGCGTGTGCAGTCAAAGACCGCGGGACGCCACTGGGTATTTATCTTCTCACCCACGGAAAGAATATGGCACAAGGCCGTTTTTTATGTGGGTTTCCCCGAGCCCGTAGGCTCGGCCAAAAATATAGCCTTTTGAAGCCGATTATACGGGTTCAGGCCCTGTCCACCTCCCGGACGAAACCTTGCCCCTTCGGCAAAGATTCGTCCGGGTTTCCTCGCTTACGCAGAGGTCGACAGGAGGCGTGTGCAGTCAAAGACCGCGGGACGCCATTGGGTATTTATCTTCTCACCCACGGAAAAGAATATGGCACAAGGCCGGTTTTTATGTGGGTTTCCCCGAGCCCGTAGGCTCGGTCAAAAATATAGCTTTTTGAAGCCGATTATACGGGTTCAGGCCCTGTCCACCTCCCCGGACGAAACTTTGCCCTTCGGCAAAGCTTCGTCCGGGTTCCTCTTCGCTTACGCAGAGAGGTCGACAGGAGGCGTGTGCAGTCAAAGACCGCGGGACGCCACTGAGCCGAACTGGCGACCGCTACTTATTGTCTATGGGAGAGTCCATTACCACAGAATAGGTAGTATAACAATACCATACCTATGAACAATAATGTTTATGTCCCAATCCTTATAAATACATTGGACACTATTGTAAGTGTGTGTATGTGTGTGTGTGGGGGCTAGTATTCTGTCTAAGTAGTCCCCCACTAGCAGTGGCTTACCTACTTCACGCCGCTGGCGAGTATTATATTTTGTTGATGTTATAAAAATTACCATTTCATTTCCAAATTCGTTTTTGGTTATTCCTCATTCAGTAACCCTTTCCAACAACAAGAATAGATTGCTAAACGTTATTATACAGAAAGGCGTATTCCTCAATTTCGTTTTTTTTTTATTAAGATAAGGTTCAAGAGCCACTCAATGTAGAGAGGTACAAAGAGGCAATGATGAATGAAGTGATATAAATAGAAGAGAAGGCGGCAGGAAGTGAAGATTACGAACTTAAAAAGGGAAAGATAACGATTGATCTTTGGCTTGAAGAGGTCAATAAACAAGTATTCGGGGAACTCCCCTCCACCATGATCTGTTCCTCAAAGTGAAAATTTTGGGAAAAGATGTCTGAGTGGAAAATTCTTCTTACTTTTGGACTCAGAGAAAATGGAGACAAAAAGAAACACAGAATTAGAAAGAAACAGTTGAAATGTCAGTGGCATGATATGAGGAAAGAGAGCTTAGAAAGTTTGATACTCACAAGATTTTAGAAATACTGAAAGCAAGGACGGCAGAGGAGAGCTACATATAACCTACCTTATGAGCTTGTTGAAGAAGAAGAAGAAGAAGAAGAAGAAGAAGAAGAAGAAGAAGAAGAAGAAATAATTCATTTGACCAGGAAACAGCAACAGATGTGCGACAGACTTTCAAATAATAAGTTTTATTTTGGTATAATGCTAAATCTACTAAAATAAACGTTGAGAATGGGGAGGGCCAAATTACCTTGAAAATCTGCTTTCTAAAATATATATTTTTTACGTGGGTCCGAACACCGGCGTTTATTTGTTGAACGGCATGTCAACTCGTTATGAGTTATTCAATGTCGAAATTTCATTTTCTTGTGATCTTTGGTAATGTTTTTTTTCAATATGTATTGCTGGTAAATTTTACTTTTATTTTTATTTTTTTACTATGAAAATGTATTACTGGTGTATTTTTAATTTACATTTTTTGGACTGTAGTCCTTATCTGTACAGCTATATTCACGACGTTTCTGCCGTTATACACCCCGTCTTTCTTCAGATGAATGGAACACATGGTCCAGTGGACAAAAGCGTTGGTTGGGTCTAGTGACAGGACCCAAAGATTTGTGAGTTCAGTACCTGGCTTCAGCAGTGGTGAACAAAATCTTGGAGAGTTCAGTTACAGAGAGATAACTGAGACATCCGGAAGGGGCATGACATGTGGAACTAGAACAATCTATCCGGTTGACGAAATAAAGTTTTCAGTTCGAAAGTTCAATCACTCGACGAAAGCCGGAGCATACAACGGCCAAAATGTTGTGAATATGGCAATAAAGATGCGGACAAGAGACCGAACAATGTAAACAAAGTAAATAAATACAATACCTCATCTCAGAAATATGGACAGATCCTGAAGAAGGCCGGAGCGTAAAATGGCCGAAACGTTGTGAATATGGCAACAAAGATGAAGATGACAACAGCCTGAGTAATGTAAATAATGTAAATAATTACATTATCTTATCGCAGAAATATAGACAGATATTGGTAATTTTTTCTAATGTATTTTAATCTGAAAATTAAGTACATTTTTTCTCATCACATCATGTTTTCTCAGTGCAGATAATTTCTATTTTTCCTAAAATAGGTCAAAATACCAATTTATCAGTGATATTCTAGGACCAAGTAGAACAAACCTTAAACGTTTTCAGGTTAGAATAACTGATCAGAAAAGAAAATGTATCCCAATAACTTAAAGAATGCATTTTCAGTTCAGAAAACGTTTTCAGAAAAATATCACGGAAAATTAAATTAAGGCAAACATGTGTCAGCAGTTTTTGAATCAAAACAAGAAAGATACAAAGGAATGAAATTACATTTATTTTTGTCCATTCAAAAGTATAAATCTTCTTGGAAATTCTACGATGCTTTTGAAAAGCTTGATCTCTTTTGATGCTCCAAAAAATCAGCCATTATGCTAACATCCCATTTGCAAAGTGCCTAGTTGGCTATGTCTATCTGGTGTTTGGCGGCAATTCTAAGCGCTTATAAAGAAAATTCTACTCTTGCTAGTCTCAATACACTCGGCTAAAACCATAACAACGCCTCATTTATCGATGTTCCTAAGCATGTTATACAGAGAATACACGACAATCCGTAAATTCAAGTAACATGATAAAATCTTATAACGGTTTCGGCCTTAAAGTGAAAACTACTAATAAAAACTAAATTCGCTGTTCTTGAATGACTTCTAAAGAGCTGCTTCTATGAAGAAACACAAATGATAAAGTTTTAACGAGCTAAGAACATTGAGGGCACAAGAACGTTTTCCAATGAAGTATCTCTCATAAAATCAAGCATTTTCAGGTCAGCTTATCTGAACTGAAATAGCTTAGAATTCATTTGAAAGTTATTGGGATACTTTTTCTTGAATGATAAATTATTTGAACATGAAACAAAATCTTTCAACTATGTCACTCGCATATTTAAGCCGTGGCATATTCCTTTGAATTAAGTATTTTCGTCTATTTTAAGCAAAATAGAAATAGTTTGTACTGAGAAAACATCATGTGATGGGAAAAATGGATTTGATTTTCAGATTCAGCGTAAAAGAATAGGCCAGAAACATGTGCCCATTGACCAACACCATTTGGGTCTAAAAAAAATGTCAACTGGTCTTATTAATATTAACAGTATGAGTAAAGCAACTGAAATTAAGATGGAATAAATACTAGCCATAAAATAATGATGCTTAACAAGTCTTCATCGCAAATATAAAAGCAAAATCAAGATAATACTATTACTAAAGAAAATTGTAGTATTGTATGTAAATTAGAGAGACAAGTATAAATAGAGAACAACTGGTGAACATAAGTGTGGGGTGGTTGCTATTCAGGACACGGAGAACTATATTACAAGTACTACTAGGCAGAGATATTAGGAAAACAACATAAATAACATTTAAAATATAAAATGAAAGAATTATTAAGTCTAAAGTTAATAACGGTTGACAATGCTTCATTTAATAATGAAGTTTGTTAGAAAGAATTTGTGTTTTAACTTTTTAGAAAAACCCTCGAGATATTTATAAAATCATTGAATTTTACATTGTATGAAAGAAAACTAATGAATTAATTTTCTTTGTTTATTGTATTAGATTGGACAAATTTTATTTGAGATACTTACTAATTTTGTGGGTTAACCAATTAATTATATGTAAAAAGGTGGAAAATTAAAAATAAAAATTAGCTGAGAGATGTTTTCTCTGAATGGAAGTCATTTTTTAACATAGCTTTATAAACATAGATTTGCTATTTGAAAAAATATTAAGTCTTAATGAGAATTCCATAAAGTCTTTATAAATAAAATTTTAATATAATTTCAAAGCTTTTAATGTTGGTTCTCTTCTTGCCTCAGGAGAATCAAAATAAGAATTTTTGAAAAATATATTTTAAAGCATGATTTTATAATCATGCTTTCGTTTCATGTTGATATAATACATTTATGAAACTAATATCAAGATATTTGTCAATAAATTCATGTAAGTTTCCAATTTAGTAACAAAAATTATTATGAATCAGGAAAATACACACTTAACTGTAACATTCAGTTGAATTTTTAAATAACCATAATCTATGTTCTGTAAAAAAATATCTATATCTATTCGAGAGCCGATTTCGAATTTCAGTCAAATCCATTACATTCACTTACATGCTAATACCTTTGGAAAAGGTATAAATCCTCTTCTTTTCTCCCAAGCTATGGGTAAATAGCAGAACAAACCGGGTTCTATAGCCTTGGATGGCAACTGGTCTACCGCAGAAAGAAATGGCAACCGACTGTGGGAAAAATCTGCCTCTTTTCAGTCATGTATTGAAAGATACATGATCGCCACATGTGCATGACACATAACTGACTGATATCGATTGGTCCATGCTTACAATATTACTGCCACATAAAGTCCGGCGCATCTGTTATTTACCACGAGCTCTTTGATAAATTCCGAAGAAGAATCAGCAATACTATTGGTCTTGATCTGGCATCTCGGTTTCAGTCACTTTCCCAACGCCGTAAGGTTACCTCTCTGTGCCTTTTGTATAAATACTTTCATAGTAATTGTTCGGATGAGCTCTTCAATATGTTACCTAGACTTCTTTAATTTAAGCGCAGTATTAGGCTGGCGTCAAGATCCCATCAATTTACAGTTGAGCAGGCTAGATGAAACCGTAAGTTCTATGCTAATAGTTTCTTTTTTTGTACTTACCGCTTATGCAACTCAATTCCGAAAAAGATCATTAAGGTGGCCGACCTCTATCTTTACATAGCTAGTTCATGAAGGTGGTTGCTGGGTGACCATCCCGTCTTGCGCCATTGCTAAGTGTCCAGAGAAGTAGATCACTGTAAAGTTCTTGTTAGGCAACTTAGCAATGTTCTCCAAAGCGCATTCTGCGTTCGCGTGTAGAAATATCAGGCATGAACATATAGAGCCCTTAGTATAAACTAATAACAAATGAAATAAACTGAATATTCAACTGAACAATTAAAAAAAATATGTAAACACAGTAAATTAATTTCTAGGTTCTCATAATATTTTATCTTTCTTGACAGATCTTTTATTATGACAATATGGGATATTTAATAACAAGAGTAATAAATCATAGACAAAAAAAAGAAGAAATTAAATGCTGATCTACCAGACAACCTCAAACGGAGTTACTTTCACGCCATTCTAGTCTTGGTTTTAAGGTATGGTGCCACTGCTTAGACATTAACTGAAACCCATGAATCTAAGCTTGATGTAACCTAGACACGGATACCGAGAGACAACATCCAACTAAACAACCGTTAATAAGGCCGCTGATTGGGAGATGGAGATTTTGAGGAGATTGGAACCCCCTCTTAATTGTTGATTTTCTCAGCGCCATCCTAACCCAGGGTCGTAGCACGTGTTAGGGTCCCAGGTATAGATAAATAGTGAATCCCAAAACAAAAAGCAACAGTACTATTTTAATATAAGAATGGTCAGCTACACATTTTTATAATAAAATGACCAACAGATTTTTTTTTATTAAAATGACGAGCATTAGATTTTTCTAATGAAATGACAAACAGTATTTTTTTTAATAAAATGACGAGCAATAGAATTTTTCTAATAAAATGACAAACAGTATTTTTATAATAAAATGACGAGAAATAGATTTTTCTCGAAAAATGACAAACAGTATTTTTATAATAAAATGACCAGCTACACATTTTTATAATAAAATGGCCAACAGTTTTCTTTTATTAAAATGACGATTTTTTCTAATAAAATGACCAACAGTATTTTTTATCATAAAATGACTAGGTATACATTTTTATAAGAAATTGACAACAATAAATCCTCGTAATAAAATGACCAGCAATACATTTTTATGGAAAAATGTTAATCAATGCAACAATAAAAAGTATAAAAATAATTTTTTATAGTAAAATTACCAATAATCAATATTTACAGTGAAATTAGCAGGAAGATATTTAAAAAGAATTACCAATAATTTTATTACGTTCACACTGAAAATATAAAATTATGTACGAAATATCTGTACATTTTGAATGCATAAAACTGCATAAAAATATTTAGATTTCGGCATTACATAGCCCATAGAGATGTTGATATGCTACTAAACCAAATCAAAATAAGTAGACTAAATAAACTTGGTAAATTTAGGCTGTTTTTATCATTTAAAAAAATATTAGTTGTAAATCTTCTTTGCTGGACAGATTTAGTGGATTTAATCGATTAAATCCCAATATTTTGAAAGCAATTGATACATATGTCTGATTAATAAAACTAGTGTATCTTTTATGAAAGTACTGAACGATCAGCTTAGTTCTGCTTTTACATAAAGGCCGGCAGCAAAAATTCGGGCGTGTTAAACAAATGACTAATTGAACAGACAATGTAAACAGACAACTATGGCTGCGGTGAGTGAGTTCCGGTCTGGCTACAAAGACGATTACCAAGAGAAATGCTGAGATCTGACAACAATCTGTCAAGGAACATCAATAGTCAACCCACGCAACTTTATTTAACTTTTTTCCTCCTCTTTCTTTATAATCGTTACTGACGTTTGTTTGTTCCCTTACGTTTTTTTTTTTAACTTTCCATTTTCTTTCTTCGTTCCCTGTTCCTTATTGTCTTCTACGATTCTTTTCTGTCTTTGAACCTTACCTAGCTTTCAATATCTTTTGCTGACTGTTTTTTGTTCTTTCAAAAAAAAAAAAAATTCCTTAATTCACTTCAATCATTTATTTTCTTTTATCATTCCACTTCTTTTACTGAGATTCCATCTTTGACAATCTTTTCTTCATATATTTCTTTTTACGATTAACTTCTTTCTTTCTTTCTTTTCTTTCTTTCTTTCTTTCTTTCTTTCTTTCTTTCTTTCTTTTCTTTCTTTCTTTCTTTCTTTCTTTCTTTCTTTTCTTTCTTTCTTTCTTTCTTTCTTTCTTCCCACCTCTCCCTCGTCCTTCTTCTTTGTAAGAAAATTTGATGTGGTAGCTCGCGTTCAAAGCAAAAAGTAAACAATTTGAAAGTCTAAATACTGTAGATCCAGGGCCCAGAATGAAATGTTGCAATCATGCATCGTAGGTCCAATGTTCAAAATCCCAGATACGTAAACGCCTATAAATCTCCCGCATCGTTCAACAGTCACTTCCAACACAACCAAACCGCCTGATTCCGAACACTTCGCTTCGCGTTAATGTGAACGCCAACCGCTTTTGTTTACGGAATCGTCTCTTTTCAGTCGTCGACGGTTGTATAAGCAAGAATCAACGCACGCTTTCTTTATTTTCCGACGTAGAATACACACGACAAGCTGTCACTTGAATGGACGAGGTAATTCGCCATTTTCTTCGCTACATTCTTCTCGACGTTAATGATTATGGCTCTCCACAACTTCCTGTCCCTTGTAGCTCTTAATAACTTTTTTCTTTTCCCCCTCTTTTCCAAAGCCTGTTCCGTCATCCATTCAGTCAAGATCGCCAAGTAAGTTATGTGATGCTTTCCTCTGTCTCTCTAATCTTCAATCTGTCCTGTGAGTAGCAAATTTTCCAAGCTTGCCTTCCTCATTATGTGTTCCAGAGATCTCAACTATCTCTGCTTGATGCTAAGTATAAGCGTCTTTTTGTCGCCATTGTCTTTATAATATATTTGTTACTCACATATTCGGTTCATGATGTCCCCATCATCCTTCCGTAGAAACACTTTTCTGTTCCTTCATGTGTTTTCTTCATCTGTAAAGAGATTGTTCAGCATTACCTGCTATATAGGAGGACTGATATTACATAACAATTCAGTTTTGTTTCTAACGATATTTTTTTTTTGTTTCTTAATACTTTGCTCAGCTTTTTGAAGGCATCTTTCGCTATCCCAATTCTCCTTCGGATTTCAATGTCACAATTGTCGTCCTCTATTTAATAGTCTTCGCAAATATCTAAATTGTTGCACCTGTTTGATTTCAATATCTGCAATCTGTAAATTGCCTGTTCTTTTGCTAAAAACTATGTATTCGGTCTTCTTGCAACTGGTGTTTAGTCCTTTCTTCTCGCTTTCCTTCAGTCGGAGTACTTACAGTTTTTTTCCCCCGAAAATGGCATCAACAAGCTTGTAGAACGATAGGAGATAGTTATTAAAAATAATGCAGTCTATGTACTTTGACTAATAATTGTTTTTTATGGTTATATAAAATTTTGTTTTTTAATTTTCTAATCGGACACAAAATTTTGCAGTGATTTAATATACATGGTGAGTTATAAGTAAGTAGATTAGGCAACCGGACTAAAAAGGCCTTCCGGATATGAGGAATTAGTTACAAAGTGCGAATATAAGGGTTTTATATTTAGATTAAAATTATATAATTAAAATCAGGTTTAACATTTATTTTCAATGTTTTATAGTAAACAAAATAAGCTAATGGTGAGAGAAATATAACGGAATTGATTTTCAGGAAAAAGAGATAAATTATGTAAAGTTAATGAAAATTCATTAAATTAAGTATGCCACGTATGCAAAACAAATAATGTAACGAGGATTTTTTTAATCGCTGTTGCATGAAGATTCTTTCTCTTTTAATGTCATTCTCCACTTTTTCCGTATTTTGTTTTGCTGTTGTTCTTAAAGGTTTTTAAACGAAAGACACTTTCTAACTTTGCGTGCGTTATTGCAATCGTTTTTTCCATAAAAGTGAAAAGCTTTTCAATAGATTTTTCAATTTCAGTCAAGATTTCATCACAATCATGCATCTCGTTGATATCTAGTGTCTCGTTGTCATCCTTTCCTCTTATTACCATTATCTTTTGCACCAACACAAGCCATTAGGGTGGAATAAGCATAGGCAATAAAAGTAAATTTCCAGAAAAACAGAAATTTCAAATCAGTCACCCAAATAGCTCAAATATAGACATCAAAATCATGTCCGAATATGCAAGATTCCGGATATGAGCCTCTCCGGATATGAGGGATTCCGGATATGAGGGGTTCCGGATATGAAGGATTCTACTGTATATAGTTGTTTAACTGATGGAACTGTGAAAAGTAATAGTTAAACATGTTTTGCGACGTGATAGAGCCCTAATTCCGAATCAGAGCTAAATTCGCCGAAGTGTTTTTTTCCCACAAGATGGAGCACATCCTCAAATATACTTAGGCAGTAAGCGACTATTTTGATACCCACCCCCCAAAAAAACGTTGGATCGGACGACGTGGTAGCATTGAATAGCCATCATGTCCACCCAACTTAACACCAATGGACTTCTTTTGGAGGAGCGTAGTAAAGAATAAAGTTTGGTTTGGTTTGTTTTGTTTTACGGCATATCAACCTCAATGGGCTATTTAATGCCGACAAGATTTTATTGCTGGTAATATTTTTTTTCAAAAATATATTGTTGGTAATATTTTTTTTGAAAAATTTATTGCTGGTTATATTTTCTTTTAAAAAAATGTATTGATGGTAATATTACCATCAATACATTTTTTTAAAAAAAATGTATTGCTGGTAATATTTTTCCAAAATGTATTTCTGGTAATATTTTTTTTTTTTGAAAAATGTATTGCTGGTAAAAAATTTTCCAAAAAGTATTCCTAGTATTAAAACCTATTTTTTAAAATGGGGGGGGGATAACTATTTACCCATAGCTGGGATCCTGACAGGTGCTACCACCCCGGGTCAGGATGGACCTGGGAACACCAGCAATTAAAAGGTGGTTTCACGCGCCTCAAAACCTCATCAAATGCCTTGCTGTCGGATGTAGTTTATCGTCTTACCCAGGACGCGGATATGGTTTATTTTCTTACCCAGGACGCAGATCTAATTTATCGTCTTACCCAGGACGCGAATGTAGTTTATCGCCTTACCCAGGAAGCGGATGTAGTTTATCGCCTTACCCAGGACGCGGATGTAGTTTATATTCATACTCAGGACAGCGTAAAGATTGTGAGATAAATCTCTACACCGTATACGAATTGAAAGCATTAGTGCGGATCAGAATTTGTACCGTACTGTGTGTCATTATGTTTCGGAGATGTTCGACGAATGTTGCAAGGTTGAAGGAAGACATTTCAAGTTCTTAGGCGATTAAACAGTGTTAAACGAACGGAATTGTAATAAATCAATCAAATAAAATGTAAAAGAAGGATATAATTTTGGCCCACCCTGTATATTGAGAGATATTTGGTTCTTAACCATTTATCCATAAATGATTGCTACGGCACGATTTCCAATAATGTTGTGCGCTTTGATTTGTCTTCAAAGAGAGGCAGGACGTATGAAGTTTTATTTCTGCTGGCTGGGGTGGGGGAATATGTTCTCTTGTGCAGATGTGGCAAAATTATGAACCTGTTTCATTTGGTGTTATATTAATATTTTGATGAACTTATCACGTTTTAATTAACCAACTGAGACTCATTCTTTTCCAGGATCACTGTAAACAAGTGTTTTCCAAAAATTTTCAACCAGCGCCCCAACTGGACACACTGCCACCTACCATCAAATTTAATTTCTAATATTATACTGAATTCATCTTTCAAGGCAAGATAACCCTTAGATGTTAGTATAAAAATATTATTAGTTTTATTTCTATTATAAATGCTAATAAAAAACACTTATTTGATAGCTTATCTCAAAGTTTTCAATGTGATGGTTGACTTTGGTGCTTACTGGCTAAGGCTCTTACTCTAGTCTCATTTCATAGCTTATCTCAATATTTTCAATGCGATGGTTGATTTTGGTGGTTACTGGCTAAGGCTCTTAATCTAGGTTCATTTGATAGCTTATCTCAATATTTTCAATGCGATGGTTGACTTTGGTGCTTACTGGCTAAGGCTCTTACTCTAGTTTCATTTCATAGTTTATCTCAATATTTTCAATGCGATGGTTGATTTTGGTGGTTACTGGCTAAGGCTCTTAATCTAGGTTCATTTGATAGCTTATTTCAATATTTTCAATGTGATGGTTGACTTTGGTACTTACTGGATACGGCTGTTAATCTAGGTTCATTTCATAGCTTATCGCAATATTTTCAATGCGATTGTTGACTTTGGTGCTTCCTAGCTAAGGTTCTTACTCTAGGCTCCATGCTGCTTAGAAGGAATCTTATTTGCAGACGATTTCTTTGTTTAGCAAGAAGCTGTGTGTGTTGAAACCACATTCAGCTATATAGGAAGTTGGAAAAGCAATGAAGAAAAGTTCGATAGCGTCCCACAAGTTTAGATACCTTTCAGAAATTTTCTATTGTAGCCACTATTCAATAATTTTTGAAAATTTCAAAAAGAATTGTCAAATGCCGCCCCCACCCCCATGAAATAAAAACTCCCAATGTCCACATTCAGCATAATAGAACTCACAAGAGGACGCTAACTCCCACTTTGGGAAACACTGCTGTAAACATTGATTCGCTTTCTACAGCTTATCAATTTTGCAGGTTATTTAAAGGTAGAATATATTTTTAGATTGTAAGAATTTTTTGGAAGATAGTAATGGTTTAGTGATACAAGTCTTAATAATTAACCCATAGCTGGGCGAACAAATGGATACATACCTTTCCCAAGGGTATTTGTACGTAAGTAAATATAACAGACCCAATTGAAATCAGAACTCGTCTCTACGATTAACAATTCCGAGTCATTATTTATTATACAAGCCTTAAATCCAAGTTTACAGCAGAGGAAAAGCGTGCGAATAGCGAAGATAAGAAATAATCTTCAAACACATTTCTACGAATTTAAATAAATTTCATTTTTGAGTATTTGTTTTCTTTCAAGTTAAAAAAACGAGTTACAAAAATCCTTGCAAAGTCCCACAAAAATGTTTTACCACACAACAGAAGTAATTGCGTTAGTATGACTGAAAAGCTGAATGCACCTACTTAACGAGAGTGTCATGTATTTACGTTGTTTTATATATGAGTGTAATGACTTGTGTGATTTCAGTAACAGGCAAAACTAATTGGTGACCGTATTTATACTACTACAGCTACGATCGCTTTTTATGTAAACAAAGCAATCGCAGCTGTAGTAGTATAAATAAGATCACCAACTTCGTTCGCATGTTGTACGTATGGTAATAATTACTTTAAAATCGCGAAGCTTTCTGCGAGAAGTGAAAATATATGAAAGGTTGAGTAATTAATTATACGAAAGCTGTGAGCAATCCTTTTGTGCCTGGATAAAGGTTTATGAATTTACACGGCGAATATTTATAAGAAAATAGAACAATCAAGGAAGATGACAGTTAGATTTACTAAACTCAGAAGTTTTTGGTTAATAAATATTTTCCCCATTTTTTTTTATATATCTATTTTTGCGACGGAGTGATCTCTCAAATTTCGTAGCAGACAACAAACATAGTTGTCAGCCTTTTCAAAGCTGTAAGAGCCTTAGAGATACCATCGCTAATTAGTTAATAAATGCTAATGTAGAAATTTGAATATGGAGCTTACTTTTTGCACAAGAATGTATCGGTTTCTGTGGGAGACGATTCCAATACAGAATTGAGATTTTTTAATGATATTACTTAAATCTAATGAAATTATCTACAATTTTTAGAGGGAGTTCGCATCTGGTATTTCCAAGCGGATTGTATGGGAAGGAATGATGGATAATCTCCTCACAGATGAAGAGAAAACTGGAGTACGTAAGCAACGAAGAAGTTCTAAGGGAAAGGAAAACAAATTGCATATTTATACACAGAATTAGAAAGAGACAGAAGACATTTTTTGGAAGGAAGGGCAGGTTAGAATATACAGGGCAGATCAAGGGTAATAAGGAACATTAGGGCACGTACCTGGAGAGCTTGGGTAAGTAAAATGCGGAATTAGGGGTGAGAGGCTTCACGAAGAGACAGGCGTTATTAAGGCCAACAAGGAACCGGAAGTTATAGAGAGCCATGTTTTTCCACGTCTTTAAGAACAAGAATGAACTAGCAGAATTTAGTACTGGATTTTTTTATTGATTCATTTTCTATGGCTTATCAATCTTTTGCAGGTTATTTAAAAAGTTATTTAAAACAAGAAAATATTTTTAGATTGTAAAATTGTTTTGGAGACAATAATTATTTAATGATACAAGTTTTACTAATTAACCTATATCTTGGGGGAGAAGAGGTGGATTCATACCTAATCAGAACTTGATAAACAAACTCGAAATTATAATGTGGATATAAAATGGGGGATCACAATAATTATTACAATTAATATATAAACTGATCCCTCACTTTGTGGCCACGGTAGTTTCTATACAATTATATTCCAGTAAATGAATTAAAATATATGCCTCTGTATCTAATCAGTATTGATTTATTTAGTATTCTTTATCAACCCTTTGCAAGTGATTTAATATTTTTAGATTGTATTTTTGTAGAGATAATTGCGGTTTAATGATACAGATCTTTTTATTAAATAAAATAGTAAAAACAAACGTTATTTTTTTCAATGCCTTATCGAAAAGCTGACTGGGTTCATTTGTTTGTAGCTAATTCATTTAATAACACGTAAAATCACACATACTACCTCTTTCTCCTTTCAGTACTAAGTTAGTAATCCGTCATTGCCTCAGATAAATAATGCACCATTCGTCTTTTTATTTTGAGAAAGTAAAGAATAGAAATATATAGAAATATCAGAGACACTGTTTGGGGATTAATTTTATACGGATTTTGACATAATAAGTAATACAACCCATAGCTGAGTTGAGTGCATTATTTCCCAAGGTTGCACAGTATTTACATTATTCGGACTATTGTCCTCATATTTGTCATATTTCGGCCGTTGTACGCTCCGGCCTTCTTCAGGTGGTTGGAATTTCGAACTGAACCCTTTATTTCGATCACTGGAGTAGACTGTTCTAGTTCTGTTTGATGGATGTCAGTTATCAGTTACCTCCTGCTAATTTTCCTTCTGAAAGTTCTCCACTGCCTTAACCAGGAATTGAACTCACCTTCTTTGGGTCTGTCACTGGATCTAACCAACGCCTTTATCCACTGTGCCATATCTGGGTATGAACTTCTGAGTATTATAAACCTAATGTTTTCAGCATCATTTTTACCAGTGCTCATATTGCAATTTTTGCTGTTATCATTGCATGTCCTTACCAGAGTTCATATTGTGACAAATATGGCGACAAAGATGAGGACAATAGTCCGACTAATGTAAATACTGTACATAATACCTCATCTCAGAAATATAGACAGACTATTTCCCAAGGTTATTTGCGTGTATCTTAATATAACGAACCCTACTGAAATTGGAACTCAGTTTCCTGTTTAAGATTTCCAAGCCATTATCCATTACACTACCGCACCTGATATTTCCAAGCTGCCACCCATCTCTTTACTGACCATATTTGATTTTGCTTAACTTCAGTCAGATTTTACGACAACTGGTGTTTCAATGTAATGTGGCCGTAAACCAATTTAGTACTGGAACACGTCGCCGTAACACATAAGATGACATTGTGTTCAGGGAAGACACGGAAATAAGTTTGCAGGAATTATTAAAGACGGTAATGAAGGAAGCGAGAAAAAATAGTCAACAAAACAGAATGTATGGTTGTTGGCAACTGTGACAGCCCAAAATGTGAGCTACGAATTGAAGAACTCAGATTTTGTTGTTCAATGGGGCAAGGAATAGCTTGTTAATTTTAACGCCTCTAAAAGGAAACTGCTCTCTATTAATCGTCTGAGAGAAACCTCTCTGCCTTCCACCAGCATGTCTGATGCTAACCTTCAGGAGACTGAAACGTTGCAACTTCTCAGGCTAACTTTTTCTGTTGACATGAAGTGGAAAGATTATATTGAATCAATTGCTAGGTCAGCTGCTAAGAAAGGCGGTTCACTGTGTCGTGTTAGATAATTTTTCCTGCCAGAATCTATCTTACACATTTATAAGTCAAACATTTCTCCATGGCTTGAATATTTTTCCGCATATGGCTTGGAGCGCTGGATATATATTTAGAGGTTCTTGATAAAATCTAAAGAAGAATCTGCAATATCACTGGTGCTGACCAGGCATCTTGGCTTCAGCCATTTTCCTACCACCGTAATGTAGTGTCGCTGTGCTTTTTCTGTAACTACTTTCATGGTAAATTTTCTGATCACCTTTCCTCTATGGTACCTTGATTTTATGAATTTAAGCGCAGTACTAAATTGAGGGCAAGGTCTCCTCATTTTACAGTTGTAATGCCTAGATCTAACCGTAAGTTCTATGTTAACAGTTTCTTCCATCATACTTCTCATTTGTGGAACTCTCTTCCGTCTTTTTTTCTTACCAGACAACTTTAATCTCAAAAAATTTAAATGCAATGTCAATTGTTATCTCCTGTCTTCTTAATTCTTGTTCTGTTATTGTCCTCTCTCCTTAATAGTAGTTTTTCTTATATTTTCTAATATCCACTAACCTTTTGTGTCCTAGTGGCTCTATTGCCTTGTTTGGGGGGGAAATAATTAAAAATCCGTAGTCTGTTACGCAAAACCAGTAAATCACTTTTTACTCTTTAAATGACTAGATATAACCGTTCTATTCGAGCAGTTTCTTTTATCGCACTTCTCGCTTGTGGAACTCTCTTCCGGTTTCTTGTTTCTGAAGTCAACGTTGATCTTCAAAAATTTAAATGCAATTTCAATGGTTATCGTCTGTCTTCTTAATTCTCATTCTTTTGTCCTCTTAATAGTAGTTTTTCTTTTATTTCTTAATATTCTTTCAAACTCAGTAATCCCTTGTGTCTTAGTGGCTTTATAGCCTTGCTTTGGGTTAAATGACTTTAGTAAAAAGAGGAACATGTTACTTGTAGACTTTTGCCTTCTCAGTTCTCATTCTTTTATTGTCCACTCTCCTTAGCATTTTTAAAAAATTTCTCTCTTGCACCCTAGTGGCTTTATTGTCTTGCTTGGCGTGAAATGATAAAAAATACTAGTCTACATTTATTACGCAAAAAAGCATAAAATCACTTTTCAGTTGACATGTCTAGATGTAACCGTAAGTTCTATGCTAACAGTTTCTTCTCTCACACTTCCCGCTTGTGGAATTTATATTTCTGGATCATGCTTTCCACCTAACTGTGATAGTAAAATAAATAAATAAATAAATGCATTGTAAATCGCTATCTACTTTCTTCTTGATTCCTCTTATTTTATTGTTCTTGCTCCTTAATATTCTTTCACAGACAGTAATCCCTTGTGTCTTAGTGGCTTTATTGCCTTAATTGCGGTTAAATGATTATAGAAAAAAGAGGAAAGTCACTTATAATCTTTTGCCTTCTTAAATCTTATTCTTTTATTGTCCCCTCTCTTTAGCATTTAATAGTAGTTTTTTCTTATATTTTCTAACACTCACTAACCACCTGCGTCCTAGTGGCTTTATATCCTTGCTTGGGGTGAAATGATGAAAAAGATAATGTATGGTCGTTAGCAAGTGTGACAACCCAATATATGATCTAGGGACTGTAGAAGTTAGAATCAAATACGTACTAAAAATTTAACTATATGCAAAGTGTTATTAATATATAAATACAAAGGTGCATATGCGTAGCGAAAGATGGCTTTCATAAGTTAAACAAAGTATTAAGAAACAGGAAAATTGTCCTTAGGAACCACGAATACATTGTTGAACTGCTGTGTAAATATCTTTCCACTTGTATCACAGAGAAGACATGAAGAGACAAGTGACATTTGGTTCTATAGATGGACGTTGTGGAGAATGGTGAACGAGAAATGGAGAAGATTTAAGTTAAATGGAAATATAAAGACACTTTTAATGGAATCAAATAGTGACAGTTGAACCTTCTGAGACGCATAATGAGGAGAACAGGCTTGGCAAATTTGATATCCGCAAGACATACGTATGACCTGTACCTGTACCCGTAACGGCATTCACCCGGGGTGGGTTGAGCCGGCTCCAATATTGGAGTTTCATGGGAATTTGGAATTCACAAGCGGTCCCCAACCCACATGTATAGCACATGAGATTTGATTATAGTGGTGAAGGTTTCGTGCAGGACCATCCACACTTTTTGAAGGGCCGATTACAGAGACCTGGTGCACTACGTGCCACAAGGTCCCCAAACGGCCCTCCGCAAGTTTTGAATTCAGAGTTTTCCTTCTCCTAGCCATCCAAGGCTATAGAACCCAGTCTGTTTTGCTATTTACCCATAGCTGGAAGGAGAAGAAGAGGAGTCACATCTTTCCCAAGGGTATTAGCACGTAAGTGAATGTAATGGATTCGACTAGAATTCGAACTCTGATCTCCGATTCCTCAATCCAAGCCGCTATCCATTACTCCATACGTATGACGAGAGGGAACAACTAGAAACCTACCTAATTCACGTGTAAAGGTGGAAGGTCACCACATGCGGTTTTACGTTATATACCTACTGACATGCTGCCCCTTTCAGGAGAATATTCATTTTTATTTAGGGGAAATGAGTGGGTTATATAGGCGTCACCTATTCGGATTCTTCATCAGATCACTTCTTCCGATAATGTTTCAGACCATGATGCCATTCCCCTAGAATGGCTCTATGAGGTTTACCCTGTACAAGCACTAAAACACACTTGTGGTAAAATTAGTTTAGAGTAAAAGGCAGTTTATGCGGATAGAAGTGGACGATAACGGTTAACACTAGACTTGAACAGGTTAACATTGTAGTGATCGGGAAACACCCTCTTGGGAGTCGGTTCCACAGAACAATGGTTTGCAGAAAGAAGGTCTGATCTGATTCTTGCATGTGGAGTCAGGTACTTACTGGAGCAGTACAGAGAGCTGACCATTTTTCCTGCATCTTTAGCGATTGATCGTATGTACGAGATTCCACTTGAGGTCAGGGTTAAGTATAAAGCCGAGTAGTCTCTCTAGGCACCGAACCTCCCGGAGGGTGGTGGTGGGGGGGAGGTTATCCATTCATTTTGACTGGTGCGAGTTCGGGGTCAGATCGGTGGTGATGGAATGTAACTAGTTTTTTTTTTTTTTTTTTTTTTTAATGTAACCTGACAGTTTTTACCTCACTGAGAATGTTGAGTAAGATCGAATGAAAGATGAGCTACAAATGTCTGATCATCACGAGTTGTGGAGATGCACCTGTATATCGCCTACAAATTGTATATATATATTCACAAATGACCTTTGTATATTCTTAGGCAGACCATTTAGGTAAAGTAAGGAGAACGTAGATCTAAGAAGTGACTTTTGGGGGACGCCTTCGTTGATTGCTAGGGTCCCGGACAACTGGCCGTTAATAAACACATTTAGGGACCCACCCGTTAGGAAGGACTTTATAATTGAAGAAACCCTTCCATTGATTCCAGTGATTCTATCGCTTTGTACCACACTTTGTCAATGGTCTTTGAAATATCTAATTCTATGGTCGATGAGGTGTATTTTTCATCAAGAGCCTCACTAGTCCGTCCTGGGTATGACGATAAACTACATCCGCGTCCTGTGTAAGACGATAAACTACGCCCAACAACAAGGGTTCTGATGAGGAGGTTTTGCGGAGCGTGGAACCACCTCTTAATTGCTGGTGTTCCCAGGTCCACCCTGATCCGGGGTGGTAGCACCTGTTAGAGTCCCGGCTATGGGCAAATAACTAATCGTCAAACTGAGCTCAAAATACTATGATAGTGTAGAAATAGGTTTTAATACCAGAAATACTTTGTAAAAAAATTGTTACCAGCAATACATTTTTGAAGAAAAATATTAACAGAAATAGATTCTTTGAAGAAAAAAATATTACTAGAAACACATTTTTGAAAAAGAAAATGTTACCAGCAATAAAAATTGTCGGCATTAAATAACCCATTGAGGTTGATATGGCGTAAAACAAAGCAAACCAGTAAACCAGTCTCACTTAATCTGTGAGTAATTATAGTTAGGACATCAGCTTGGATCGGGCTGATGTAAACCCGTACTCTTTGTCTCACAAGAGGTTGCTCTTATCTTTATTTCATTCCAATCAAGGCAATAAAGCCACTAAGACGCAAAAGGGTTACTGAGTGTAAGAGTAATTTTTAAGGAGAGAGTACAATAAAAGAACAAAAATTAAGAAGACAGACGATAAAGATTTACGTAGAATTGAAATATTTAAAGGTCAAAACTGAACAGAAAACAGAAGCTGGAAGAATGTTGCACAAGTGAGAAGTGCGAGAAATAAAACAGCATAGAATTTACATATTACATATTACCATAGCTATTGCCATTTGTTTAGAATATATTAATAGGGCAGATCGATTTTGGAACCGTGGTATTGCACTCAATCTAAAAGTTGCGGTTTGACATGAAAAATAAAGACTGAAAATATTTCTTTCTAAATCCTTACCGTTTTTTTTGAGGAAACCAGTTTAAAAATTATTTTTAGGTCCAAAATCGTAGCGTTGGAATTTAATCCCAGTGATCAGTGAAAGCCTTATAGCACGGCCTTATAAAATTTATAATTTACTGAAGCTTTACAAATTGTATATGGACAAGATGCATGACACAAGCATATTAATAAATCACTGTGCCATCAAATAATACCTTCATTTATTTCAAAGAGAAATTATACTGAACAATTTAGTTATATTATGATGTAATATGTTATACAGTGCAATAGTTTTCGTGTGATTTTCAATGAACAATGCAAATTTAAAACAATTTTTCATATAATTTGCGCCTAAGAGTATAATGGCGTTATATAGACTTTTATCTATTTTTTTGTTTTTATTAATTATGATCTAACAAATCTTATTCATTGAGTAGACATTTTTGTAATCTTTTATCATTTTTTACACAGGTTTTATTCTCGAATAAACTAAAAACAGTTGCATATTTTGCTTGTGGTGATTCATAATTAGAATTCTGGCTTGAAAATATTTTCCATTCAATTTATGTCATAGAAAAGATATTGGCTTTATTTGGATTTATTCTTGAAATAGTAAAAATTTGAAGTCAATTTGTATGTAAAAACCTGTGGAAATAAGGTATTTCTGTACAGTTTTAGACGATCTTTAAAAGTAAATACTCAAAAATTATTAAAATCTATGAAGGCAATTTTTGTGTCAGTACTTATCGTATTTGACACCGAGTGCAATGTAATTTTTGTCTTAATATATGAGTTTATTTGATGTTTGTATAGGGGTTTTTCAAATTTGAAACATTCATTTTTGAGGATTCCTTTGCTGCCATCTCAGTCTTTCCATTTCCGCAGATACCAATATACCTAGGTATCCAAGGGAAGACAATTTTTGTGATAACAACAACAAACATGAGGAAAATCGTCCATATGTAATTAGTGCAAATAATAACTTCACACCTCAGAAGTCCAGATGCAGGTGGATCCTGTTAAGTAATTTCACTATTAAAGTTCGTTTTAAAGGGAGGTGCTTACACACATGTCTTTTTCCTTGTGTCGAGTGCCTTCAGGAAGTTGACAGTCATAGCACTCCACAATTTCCTGTCTTTTATAGTTCTCAATAAATTTTGTCTTTATGATATCTCTCCTAAACCCTGTTTCGCCATCCATTGTCCTGTAAGTATCAACATTACCAAGCCCTCTTTCTTCATTATGTGCCCTAGACATTTTAACTGTCTCTTCTTGGTGTTAAGTATAAGTATTCATTTTGTTTCCATTTTCTCTAAAACTTCATCGTTGCTCACATATTCAGTTCTTGGTATTCTGTAGAACCACATTTCTGGTGCATTCACAGCAGTACAGTAGGCCAAGAAAAAATTGCCCAGTCCTCACAACTAATGTCACATTTGCATCGGAGTTTTGACTTGTCCGTGAAAGTTAGAGTGTGCAAATTTAACTCTATTGCAAGGCGCAAACTGTCAGGAATACAGGAAACAGAGCGGAATATATACTAACCTCGGATTGCAGTCAAGTATGACGTTAACTTATAACCATTAAGGCATATATCTCTTTCTAGTATAATGATAATATAACATACTGTTGGACTATATTTTTTTATTCTCTGATTATTTTTAAAAGTATAGTTTTTAAACAGTAGAAGACATCGAAGTTTTCATTCCGATTAAACTTTCAAATATAAAACAAGAAGAAATTAAGTTAAGTTACAAAGACCTACGTAGTTTGAAATCTTGATCCCTTTGCTGACAGAGTAACACATTGTAGATTAAAATTTTGGTTTTCGGAATAATAATCTCCCATTTTTTTTCCTAATGAAATTTACAGACAAAAAGAATAAAAACGAGCAACAATATAATGCTATTTGCGTCAAAGGAAGCCAAGCAATATCACTGATAAATGGTTTATATCTACTGCAAAACGAAAATATTCGTCGTTACGGAAAAATGCAAATGGCTGCCATAAAGTAAAGTAACAGTACTATGTCAACACCTAATAACTTTCCTTTATCGTATTATCTTTTATAAAGTGATGAAGGCAATATGCTTTCTTAAATAATATTTATGAAAACAGCGGTGCCTTTTATTAGAGCTTTAGACTAGAATAAATTGTTTTTGTATGAAAATACCCATGTTTCAAACCATTACATTTTAAAAATGTTCATATATCTTCAGAACCTAATCGATCATGTCTTTCCAGGAAATACATTTGTTTATTCTGTGAATTGTCATGACTTCTTCCGAAAGATAGTTGAATAATTTCCCGTTGCTGTCTTCGCAGTTTGGAACTTCACTTAAACTAGCTGATACAAAAGGCTAGAGCGCTTGGTCTAATCTGGTATTTAACCCATAGCAGGGAGAAAAGATGAATACATTCCATAGGGCAGTATTTCTCAAACTTTGTATTGTTCTTCTTTAAGACGCATTTCTGAAATAACTAAAACTCTGGGGTGCTCTTTCAATTTATAAAATGGAAGAATAATAAAGATATCTCCTGAAATACGCATTTATTTTAAGACCTTATATTGTATATTTAAGTATGCTTATGTAAAACCCGTGGTTATAATGCTTTTCCATTTTTTTAATATTATACTTTAATATGCTCTCATTTCCGAAACAATGTATTTATTATTTGATTTGTTTTTGCATTTAATGCTGGTCAGTACAGAAAACCCTAATTCACAGAAGCATGGTTTAGAAAATGACAATAAAACGAACAATGCTTTAATATCTATTTAAAGATATTCGGCTTTAATGGAAAACCCAAATTGATCAATGGACACCTCTTTATGCTTGATTTGTAAACTACCGCGACCAGCTCCGCTTCTGTTAACGATAAGCCAATGTCATCAGTTGAAACGACAATGAAAGGGGTTCGAATCCAGGCGTATTGGGCAGTGTTTATAGATGGGAAATAACACCGATTACCTTCTTGAATTGTTAAATGATTCACTATTAGTGGGGTTATGTCAGTGGTCCTCAACTTATTTTCCCATTTTTAGCATTTTTGTAGTGGCACCCCCCAAAAAACAGCTAGAGGAAAGAAAACTCAGCGGAACTTCGCATTTGCGCGGACCGATGCACATGCGTATTGTAGTGTCTTGGGGAGTTCAAAAGTTAATATTTTGATTCTACCAATCTGTGGCTCCCAATTCACCCCCTGAAACTCTGAAATTCCACTCCTAGGGGTAAATTCCTCACTGGTTGAGAATTCCTGGATTAAATCCTTTACATGGTCTTGGCGTGTCTAGCATTTTAAAAATAAAAACTTTTTTTTACAAATAAAATTTCTTCATAAATTACATTTCTTTTAATTGGGAGCGCATCTACCTACCTTTCAGGGTGCAGTGGTGCAAAAATGCGAACGCAATAGAATTTGGAATCGGTCCGTCAATTCCACTTTTTGCTCTGACCCTTGTAAACTTATGACAGAAAAGACCCATTCTACTTCTTTTAATTGGCGGGTCCTGTTTGGAAATTGGTGATCATGGCTCTCGACAACTTCCTATCCCTCGTGGTCCATAGCAGCTTTTCTACCTTTGCTAAGGCTCTCGTCTCCCCACAATTCCTCTATTGTTAATTCTATCTATGCACCTGAACATTTAATATAACACGTATATTATGCGCATCGACAGGGTGGGAGGGGGTCTTAAAAGTTATTCAATCTGCTGAGTAGTGAGTTCGAACCTCATTATGTATTTCGAAATTCTTATTTTGCAGCAAACGAAGCTAAACTTAATATGTTAGGGAGGATCCTTCGGTGCGCCCACGTCACAATCCGAATGTGACATAATGTCGAGGTTTAATGAGTTTAACGACAATGATGTAAAAAAATTGTTTAAGCCCGTTCGGCATATTTCCTTTTTGTGGACGCCTCAGGCACCGGGTAATAACCCCAGTCCATTCCCCGATAGAGAAGTACTGACTGCGCCCTCTGGCTAATATTAATTTCAAGCTACTTCAGCTGTGAGGGCGGCAGTTATTTCTGCTTCTGGAGATATTTTGCCAGTTCATTTTAACGCTTCTTATCATCAATTGATTCCACTAGAGCTTTCCGTTTCTGGGCTTGTCAATATCGATCTCGGTGGATGTTAACTCTTATATATATATATATATATATATATATATACAGTGAATATTGAAGTCAACACTCCAGAGGCGACAGGCTGTTTCATGCTAGACGCAATCATCAGGCGGCCTGGTGATTGCGTCTAGCATGAAACAGCCTGTCGCCTCTGAGTGTTAACTTCAATGTTCATTTTATATTTACATAGGCTGTATCTCTGATATTGAGCACTTTATCCCCAAAATATAGCACACCTTAAAACTATATATATACATATATATATGTATTACTCTTCCTGATGTCCCTTTAACTAAACTTTAAAAGTTAAGATCCACCGAAATCGATATATATATATATATATATATATATATATATATATATATATAATTATTTATTTGAAAGATTATAATGAAGCATAATAACAAAATTTTAAAATTTGGATAATAACACACATTCCAAGATAGATACTTTTAATGATGTTAACTAATGTGATTACAAGAATTTCTAACGGACTGTCAATTGCTAAACCAATATTTAAGTACCTCTCTTGTTTATCTAAATACTATTTCTACAATAGAGAATCCGACAGTTGAAAAATTTTATATTAGTAGTACTAAGAATGCTTTTAAGAATAGGCGGTATCAACATGTCTTATCCCTCACAAATAGTACTTATAAAAATACTACATCTCTTTCTAAATATTTTTGGAATTTAAGAAAAGCTAATGAAACTGCTAAGATTAAGCGGAAACTTAAAAGAAACAAACAAGAAAATGTAGATCCTGTTTTCAATGTTTACCTGAAAAAATAGAAATTATCAGATGTTTTGATAAAAACTCCTTATTAAGCCAATTAAGTGAATTTGAATTTTATAATACTTTTTTTATTGAAATAATCAGTAGATGAACTGTGGTGGACCTAATATAGTTTACTATTCGACTTATATGCTTCATTTTGATTTAATATTTCTTTGTATTGATGTGTGGTTAACATTATTAATATCTTATCTGGATCTACAGGTATTTGGTTGGTATTATTAACATCTTATATAGATGAGATGTTATTATTAACATCTTATTTAAGGGTTGCGTATTAATTTGCCAAAGTAGTTCTATATTTTTTATCAGGTCTTCAGTTCGAACGGTGAAGTTGATTATCAATTTCTTGAAGGTGCCTTTTATTTATCAACTACAGAATATTATGTAAGAAGTTGAACGAGCATATAACTAGCAAGCATTTTGTTAAATTACCCCCACATCTCTTTCGCTTTTGCTCCTTGGAAAGATAGAGCGTTAGACTTCGGTACATCTTACGAAATAATGTAACAGTCTGTATCTACCCATAAAGAAATTGTCTAGGTTTTATATGCTGACAACTTCGTGTCGTGACCTATATTAGAGGGTTTTTTTTTCCGGGAAATATGAATTTAACATAGGTGAAATTTGATTGAAGAAAGCCCAGAAGTTTTTTTTTTTTTTAAGTATTATTCTTTTTGAAATTAAATTAATCTTTCACTCGCCAGTGGTTTAATATCGCCTGAAGAGACACATTTATAGGGTTGAAATATAATTGCAATTGTTTAGCGATTTTTAAGATGTTTTAATATCCTAACATAAATAATATTTAGCTCTATTATAAATTGATTTTTCTTTTAAGTTAAATGTTACATATAGTGGAACCATACACACTTTTTTCTTATTTTACCTATATATATATATATATATATATATATATATATATATATATAGGTTTTTGTAAATATATATATATATATATATATATATGTTACACAGACTGTGTACATAATATGGACTGCTCCAAAATGTCAATAGTCAAACTTTTAAATTATGTAACGGTCAGTTTTAACTGAGCATCTGAAGTTTGCATTGTGCATGTAACTCAGAGTTGTGTTACCGGTGAGGATATATATATATATATATATATATATATATATATATATAGCATTTGACCCCAAGCAAGGCGGGAGTGCCACTAACACTAGCACAGAGAGTGAGAGCAATAGTAAAGAGGCGTGATAGAAGAAAGAATGAAGAGAAGAACAGGGAATAGATCAAGGCATCTGGAGATGTCGATTGACATTGCATTTGAATAGTTGGAGATTATAGCTATCAGGGCAGCAAGTAAGAGAAAGGGAGTTACACAGACAGGAAGTACGATACAGGAAGCTATTGGGGTAGAAGAGACGAACCGTTTCGACAGTGAAAGGGTGGGACTGAGATGTCAACATAGTGGCACGTTTAAATTAATGCAGTTTGGGAACCAGCGTCGGAGCAGTTACAGTGAAAGTATTTGTATGACAGAGCGAGAGCGACTGTAAACTAGACGCTAGATCGGGCCCAACACATTGCATATCCGTCTCTGGAGTTTGTCGAGGATCTTAAGACGAACAGACCATATATATATATATATATATATATATATACATATATATATATATATATGCGTGTATTATTTTATCGTGCTAGACAATATTTCTTGGCCGAATCCATCTTACATATTTATAATTTCTGTTTTTTGGTCGTCGGATCTGATAAGGTAATTTAATTTATTGCCCCTCTTATTCTAAAAAATCGCAACGTATTTTCCTTACACACAATTTAGTCTTTCATCGTCTCCACTTTTGTTTGTACTTACTTGGCACATGCAGAGTAGGGTTTATTATCTCTCAGTTGCGTCTCTGTCTCTGTGCAGAGGGAGGCTCAGCTGTGTCTCTGTTTGCGGAGATGTGTCTGGTCCCGGGCCAGGTGTACAGCTACCCGCGGCTGGAAAATTTTTGTCCCTGGCCCGGACATACGCGCTCGGGTTCCCCACATTAAACCTGGCTTTGTGTTGCATCACTTTTCAGTGGGGAAACCGGGCTAAATAATACTTTTGTTTCGGATACTATTATACGTCATAAATATAATCTGTATTCATATGCGGGGTCACTCACATCAGACCAGCAGGGATAGCTTCGTGTTGTCTGGATTAAAAAACATACAAAGAAACAACACTAAAAGAATTGTAACATAGAAAATCTTACTTAATGAGGAATAACCAAAACGCAGGTTGGAAATGGTAATCTTTATAACATCAACAAAATACAATACTCGCCAGCGGCGTGAAGTAGGTAAATCACTGCTAGTGGTCGACTACGTAGCAGATGACGATATTTAACTGCCTCCCCGCGAGCTATGATGCGGCATAAGGCCAAATTTAATGTGGGGGAATCCGAGCCTGTGAGCTCGGGTAAAATTTGCCTGTAGACCCCGTCTACGCGGGATCAGGTATCTCCTCGGACGAGACTCTGACCTTCGGCATAGCCTCGTCCGGGTTACTCTCTGGCCAAAGGCAGAGAGTTCGACACGGCAAGAGCTACCCACGCTGACAGCTCACACTGCCAGCTTAGGCAGCATATTACGATATTTACCTGCCTCTCCACGAAGTAGGATGCAGCACAAGGCCAAATTTAATGTGGGGGAAATTCTGAGTCCGTGGGCTCTGACAAAAATTGCCCGTAGAGCCGGCATACGCTTAGGCAACATATTGCCTCCCACTTTCAATAGTGTCCAACGTATTTATGAGGATTGGGACATGCCCATTAGTGTTCATAGGTACGGTATATAACAATGAAGCATATTAAATTGTAAATTAAAATCATATACTTGTATTTATTTCTGTGTACCGTTGTAAGTGTATTTTAGTTATATGTGTTTTAAGGTTACATGTAACAGAGGAAGAAAATCTCTTCGTCTTATGACAAGCAAGATGCCGAGGAGAGGAAGTGAACGCCTTGAATCTATGAGGGTCCGTAACGAAGAGAGTAACTTCAGCTTATTTAGGCGCGAAAAGCCCGTTTCTCAGGCAGGAAATTTCTCTGATAAAGTTCGGATAAAGGAATCAGAGCCAAGTTCGAATGAGGAGGCACGGTGGAGTAATGGCTTACGGCTCGTATTAAGAAATCGGAGATTCCAGTCGAATCCGTTACATCCACTTAGCTGCTAATAACCTTGGGAAAGGTATGAATCTTCTTCTTCTCCCCACAGCCATGGGTAAATAGCAGAAGAGAGCGGGTTTTGTAGTCTTTGATGGCAACTGGTCTATCAGAAAGGAATGGCAACATGCAGCGGAAAAAATTTGCCTCGTCAGTCATATATCGAAAGATACATGATCGCTTAAGCGTGTATCAAGCATGGCACATAACTGACTGTCTATCCAAAACAGAAACATGTGGCTATACAGACACCTTAATTTCTTACTTTTGATTCTGTCTGAAAAATAATGTAATACATAACCGAATTAATTCAAATCAGTTTACGTCATATAAATATATATATATATATATTTCTTATAATATAATCAAGTATTTTAAGGAAAATATGATTTCTGAAAAAAAATCTTATTTTACCATCAAATATTCTGATGAGAGGATCCAATTTCCTTGATATAAGCAAGCATTTAATTTACATTTATTTATTTTAAAAAAAATCGGTATCACCCCATGCAAGGTAGTAAAGCCACTAAGATACAAGTCGTTACATGGTGTGGAAGAATTAGAAAGAGAAACATTAATAATGAGCGGGAAGAGAAAAGAATAATCAAGAGGAAAGTAGATAGCGATTGACATTGCATTTAAATTTTTGCAGATTAAAGTTGGTTGGAAAGCATGGAGCTAAAAAGGAGTTTCATTTTATAGATTTGACAACAAAAATAATAAACACTAGATTCTTCAAAAATAATAAACACTTAGATTCTTCATTTACAATATTATTTAGATTTTTTATTTCAATGGTTGGCATTACATCAACCAATTGACAGTTGATTCAAACTTTATTTACCATTTGATAAATAATAAGAATTTCCTTATAGTTGGTTCCCATATTTTAATAATTTGAAAAATGTTTATAAATTTATGAATAAAAAATTGTTTTCGCATTTGTTTCTTTATAAATTGAGAAATAATAAATATTTCATTGCATTAATTCTATTAATTTTTGTTGTAAATATGAAATTATTCTTGTAAATAAACAATAGTGATTAATATTTTTGTTGTAAATTCTCATGAAGACAGAAAATGTATAAATACACTTTTATATTTAGGTCTTATTAAATTTCTAATCCTCGCTTTTGAAAACAATAAACTTTGCCAAGGGGTGAAGGTAGTTAAAATAATAGCAGTGTCAAGGGAAAAACCATCCTTTTGATAAACTGTATTTTTTTTCGAGCATGAATGTTAACGATTGTTTACATTTCTCAATTTAAGAAAACTACTGTATTTGACGGCATATAAGATGCACTGTTTTTACTAAAAATATATTTTAAAATTTTCTTGAGTCTTATATGACATATGCAGGTTTAAAATTCGCGATAGTCGGCTGAAATTTTCTCTTATTAGCTTAGACTTTAGAGTACCTTTCATATACCAATTGTCATTATTCAAACAGCTATTATGCAGATTAAGTGTTATTATTGATAATAATCATTATATTAATTTCATCACTTTTAATATTAGTACTTTGTTTCACTAAAATTATATGCAATAAATTCAAATTATATATTTGTAAAATATATTTGTTTCATTAATATTTTTCTTGCGATAATTCCCCGTTGCATTGGTATAAATACAATCAGAATTTTTATATCCTTAATTATTCATCTAAGACGTTGGGTACCTGGAGACTGTGAAAGAGTTAACAACCTTGTCTCACTAAAACATTTACGAATGAGTAGTGAGTTCGATCCTCGCTGGGTGACCCATACTTTCGGCCTTGTGTCACAACTAAGCTACGTTTGGAAAATCGTTATTCCATTAAGACGTTTACAAGACGCAGGTTGTACAGATCATATAAAGGAAAAAAAATTGACTGAATTTTAATAGTAACTGTACGGTTTGCTTAATTTTTATTTTGTTTTCTTATCTTTGGATATTATAAAGTTTTTATAGGCTCGTGTTCTTTTTTTTTCCTATTATTTTTCGTTTAATTTTAATCATGTCTTGTTTACCCTAAATAATACTTCATAAATATAGTCTAGACTTTACTATTTACTAATAATTTTCCTAATTTTCCTAATTACTATTTTTTCTTGATTTGCCTGCTTAAATTGGGGTGCGTCTTATATGCCGTTAAATACGGTATTTTAGAAAATCATTAGCCATATGCAGATGTCAATGATGTAAACGCTCTTGTCAAACTTGACATTTGTAAATACAAACAAAGTACAGATAACTCTTTTAAAAAAATATTTTGATACTAGATTTATATTATGAAGATTACCGACCACTTATAAATTGATAAAAACTCAATATTTTCTTTATTCTAACAAATACCTGACGAATGCGAAAATTATGAAACTCGTACTGTAAATGTAAGTATATGTGTAAATATTAATATATACTTTATAGATCTGAATACATTGAGTAGTGTTTTGTCTACACCATTGCTTCAATAAATAGTTAGTTGCACACCTGTATGTGAAAGTAATCGCTCTTTTTTCTAACAAATGTTATGGCTCCAGGAAGGTCGAACGAATTCAATTCTACAAAAATTACCCACCCCCTATACACACGAAATTACCCCTATACACACGAAATATTTTTTTGTATTTTACCAAGCAGCCCTTTCTGAAAAATTTAAAAAACTATTATAATTAACTGAATTTTTACAGTTTTGAAAAAATTCCTTTTTTTTATTTTTTTGTCTTCAACTTTAATTTTTTGATATTTGACAAAGACACGAAGTTGAAAATTCTTCTTCGCTTTTCACAGCAACCAAGGATAGAGAGACTAATAACCATTTTTAGAAATTGTAATGCCTCTTAATATTTTAATGCCTCTTAATATTTTAATGCCGCTTAATATTTTAATGCCTCTTAATATTTTAATGCCGCTTAATATTTTAATGCCTCTTAATATTTTAATGTCTGTTAATATTTTAATGCCGCTTAATATTTTAATGCCTCTTAATATTTTAATGCTGCTTAATATTTTGCCGATCGAACAACCAAAAATTACCTATATTCAATGGTAGATAAATTACAATTTTAAGAAAATTATTAGCTTAATTTTATCACCAAGTTAAAAACACCGAAATCAGGCTCAAATGCGTTCCATTTTGCTTTATCGCAAGAAGATAACGTATCCCAATCATTTGTACTGAGGAGACTATTTAAATAAACTGGTCTACTCGTAAAATCTAAGAAAACACCTTCTGGGAAATAATTTTTGTAGATTAACATTCATTTGATATTTCTTAAGCTTGTCAGAATCGAAAATATATTGAACTTTTACCATTTTAGAATGTTGTTCCTTTTCCATTATATCGATAATGTAAAATCGATTCCTGACTTATACACAGCTTTTATGTATCAATTCTGTGTAAGAATATGTATGTATCTATTCTGTGTAAGAAAACAATTTTTTTCTTAATGTTTTCTTTATTACAAAAAGATTTAAATAAACAACAATAAGAACAAAATTTTGCAAGATATATACAGGAGCCACTCGAAATTATTGTATGTGACATAGCGCGCGCGAACACACATATATATTTATTAAAGACATTTTTTATGTTTAACGTTGTTATTTATAGATACAAGTATTTAAGCAAATGCTCTATTCATGATAAACAGTATTAAATAACATTTACCGGCCTGAATGTCCGAGAAATTTTCATAGAAAATATTCGTTCTTTGACAGGATTCGAACCTGCATCCTATACGGAACCGTTATTTACGCAGACGTGCCTTACCTCTGGGCCACAAAGAATCTGTTCGGTAGACAAGGTCGAATTTACTGCTTATAAACTTCTTTGTGGCCCAGAGGTAAGGCAAGTCAGCGTAAATGACGGTTCCGTATTGGATGCAGGTTCGAATCCTTTCAAAGAACGAATATTTTCTATGAAAATTTCTCGGACATTCAGGCCGGTAAATGTTATTTAATACTGTTTATCATAAACAGAGCATTTGCTTAAATACTTGTATCTATAAATAACAACGTTAAACATAAAAAATGTCTTTAATAAATAAATTGTCGGACCTTGTCCATTTCTTAATATACACACACACACACACACACACACATATATATATATATATATATATATATATATATATATATAATTTCTCGAATTTTCAGGCTTGTAAATGTAATTAATATTGTTTAATTAAAAAACAAAGGATTTACTTAAATAAATCCATGAAAATAACGTATAAACAGAAAATATGATAAAATATTTGCCAGATTTAATCTTTTTCATATAATATGTTGTCATTGTTTACGTTAGGTTACGTTTTGGAGCAGAAATGATATATCGAGAAAAGGATATGTATTTATAAGCAGTAATTTGAACTTTGGTAACCAGAAATTCTCAGTGGCTGAATGGTTAACAGCACTCCAGACTAAATTACGGTTTTCGTATGGCTTACAGGTTCGAACGCATATTTTCTACGAAATTTCTCGAAGATTCATGCAACTAAATGTAATTAATACTGTATAATTAAAAAAAATCAGGAATTAAACAAATAAGTTGTATCCATAAAAATAACAAATAAACAGAATATATATATATATATATATATATATATATATATATCAACATTTGATCTGGCGGATGAAGAGAGCTACGCATGACAGATATGCTACAGAAGGCGCCCCTCGAGAGTTTCATCAGCAGTCCGTTGCTATTTCATAACTGGATTCTATATTTCTCATTCCATATATGCCGCAGAGGGAAGTCATGAAATCAAGTGTGTGGGTCACGTTCTGGCGAATTGAAGGACAAATTCACTCTATCGGCATTTTCTTCTATTCTGGTTTTCTTTCATCTCCAACCAACCCTTGCAAAACCAAACGACAATATGGAATAGATGCCGGGAGCGGGTTTTGGGGAAACTGGAAGCTTCTAGTCCTGAATCTGCACGTTGGTGGTAAATTTATTCATGAACGCCATCATCATAAAGGAAGCGATCATCAAAGAAAAAATTAAATTCTTAGACACGGGAGCTTAGATGTGGTTAAGGGTTGAAAGTACGGGGTACCCAGTGAGGGTCGAACTCACAATTCAGTCGTAATTAATGTAGAGAGACAAGCTTGTTGACCACTACACCACGTCGAACAGGGCTTGGAAAATTAACACTCGCAAGACACGTTGAAGACAAGAAGGACAGAGGAAAACGGCGAATGACTTGACTAACGATCTGGGAGTAAATGGTTGCAGAACAAGCAGATATAAATTTTACTTAGAGCTACAATAGATGATGTGTTATAGGGAGCCATGATTGCCATGGCACAGTGAAGAAGAAGAATTTACAAAAATTGTTTCTAAAAAGGTTTTCCCTATTTTTTACGAGTGTGCCAGTCTATTTAAATTGTTCCGTACTAAGTATAAGCGCCATTTTGAATAGGTGAGAGTTTTTAAATTCATTAAATAAGTGTTCTGGTTAAAGAAAAGATCCGTTCCACGGGTAATTTTTATATATATGGCATTCGTGGTCTCGAGAAACCTTGCATCTGCGCACAATGTGTTATGCTTCGGCTTCTGATGGCGGTGCAACATCTGCTATGGCTGTTCAAGCCCACATGGGTTTGCCGTTTCGATTGCAACGAATGCACGTGAAGATGCTCTACCCCGATGTCACCTTGTTGTTTTCTTTCCGTCGAGCTCGCTTCTCTCAGGCAGTAAGCCTTTGTTTATCCTCTCATCGATTCAAACCATGTTAAATGAAATGTCGATCGTTATATTCTGTCTTCTTAATTCCTGTTTTATTGTTCTCTCTCCTTAATTATGTTTTATATTCTCACATTCTCTCGCAATTAGTAACCTCTGACATCTTAGTGGCTTTATGTCCTTACTTGGGGTGAAATGATTAAAAAATACGAGAGACTGAGCTGTTTAATTTAAAATTATTTGCAATTAGAACAACCATTCAGAAAGATTAAAATGCAAATTTGTAATAAATTTGATGGATTTTTAGCATTCAAGGCATTCGTAAAGAAATATTTCCCTCGAAACAAAACAACATTATATATTTGAAGCTAACTTTTCGCTAATCTTTTATCTTTTGGGCTTAATATAAAAATCACATTAAGGAATATGTTTTAATCTTCTTTGCTTCAATGTGAGCTTTATCTTCCAAACTATAACTTAATTTATATTTTTTTAGCAAAATGCAGTTAAATATATAGAAAAATGCATTCATTATCTCTGTTGAGAATTTTCAAAACGACGGTAACAGAACGTCTTCTATATTTCCATTGTGAGGTAACTGTGTTTTCTGCTTAAATATAAAAAGTTTTGATCTTGTGTGTCAAACTTTTTTTCTTTTAATCAGCTTCAGCTGATATTCCTAAAATATTATAGCTAGCTTTTAAAATTAAAAAAAAAATAGATAAATGGAGCTAACATCGCATAACGCATTATTTCAAAGGACTTATCGAAATACCTTTTAGTAAATCGCAAATAAGTAAACTAATTTATTCTTTTATGATTTCATTCGTCGTCTTTTTCTCTTTTGAATTCATCCCTTGACCTTGAATGTTTCATTCTGATTCAGCTACCAAATTTACTTCATTACATTTCACATAATAGTTTTTCCTTCTTCATATCTACCAAAGATAATGAAACCATTTTAGGATTACGTCAACTTTTCTACTCGCTTTATCCTTTTTCTTGGATCTAATTTTCTCAAATTTCCTTTCTTTCTTTCTTTCTTTCTTTCTTTCTTTCTTTCTTTCTATTTCGGTGTCTTTTTTTATTTTCCTAAACCTGTTTCCAACCAACTTTCTCATTTCTTTCATTACCACTTTTTTTATTTGAATAACATTACTTTTATATATTCTTCTTTCATTTAATTCTATTTCACATCTCTTTCTTTATATCCTGACTCTCTTTCTTTCTTTCTTTCTTTCTTTCTTTCGTTCTTTCTTTCTTTCGTTCTTTATTTCTTTCTTTCATTCTTTCTCGACTCTTTTCCTTTCTTTCTTTCTTTCTTTCTTTCTTTCTTTCGTTCTTTATTTTTTCTTTCTTTCTTTCTTTCTTTCGTTCTTTATTTTTTCTTTCTTTCTTTCGTTCTTTCGTTCTTTCTTTCTTTCTTTCGTTCTTTCTTTTTTTTTTTCTTTCTTTCTTTCTTTCTTTCTTTCTTTCTTTCTTTCTTTCTTTCTTTCTTTCTTTCTTTCTTTCTTTGTCCCTGAACCTGTTTCACATTGTCTCTTTCATTCATTGCCTCTTTTTTATTTCAATAACTTTTCTTTTATAATTTATTCTTTCTGGAAATTCTATTTCCCTTGTCTTTCTTTCTTTCTTTCTTTCTTTCTTTCTTTCTTTCCTTCCCGCCTTTCTTTCTTTCTTAAATAAAAATTGTCTGGGTCTTCTTCTTCTTCGATGTTCACCTTCTTCAATATTCTTTTTCACCTTCTCCTGCTCCTCATCCATTTCTCCTTTCTTTCTTTCTTTCTTTCTTTCTTTCTTTCTTTCTTTCCCTACATTCCTTCCTGCCTTTCTTTCTTTCTTTCTTTCCCTTCATTCCTTCCTGCCTTTCTTTCTTTCTTTCTTTCTTTCTTTCTCATTCTAATATTATTCTATATCATTCTCTCTCACTCTTTCTTTCTCTATCTTTTGCGTAAATTCTTAATTCTTTCATTCTTTTTCATTCTGTTTCTTTTGTCATTTTCTTTTTGATCTCCAAACTTTCTTCATTCTTTCACTCTTCTATTCTGCTTTTTATTCATTCTATTCCTTCTTTGTCACTCTCTCTCTCACCTTTTTGTTCTTCATTTCCTTTCTTTCTTTTCCCGCTTCTTTTCTTTTGTCCGCCTTTTCTCTTTCTTTTAGAAACACGTTTTCATCGCACATATTCCTTTTCGTCCTGAGGAAAGGCAAGATCAAAGTCGCATCAAAATACGCACCCAATATTCACTGTACAGACCCCAAGGAAATCTTTTACTTCTAACAGGATCCAAAACGCGGCTTTTCATACTGACTCTAATGTTAAAATATTGACAAAAATCTTATATATTCCAGAATTGTTCTTATTTTTTTATATCTATTTGCAATACATCTCACCCTTTTACATCTTCATCCGAGTACATATATATATATATATATATATATATATATATATATATATATGGACAGCGAATTGTGACTGTCAGTTTTATGTTTTAACTCAACCTTCATCCTTGAACATTGTGTTCGTGAATGAACACTGGTCAATTGAAACATTCTCTATCTCACCAGTTCTACACTATTAATATAACATAAATGAAAACTATATTTTGTTATCATAATATATACGTATATACGTTCATAACTTTTTGTATCTGAGGAATGCGAAAATCATGAAACTCGTACTATAAATGCAGGTACATGTGTAATTATTAATATATACTTTATAGATTTGAATACATTACATTGAGTAGTGTTTTGTCAGCACCATTGCTTCAATAAATAGTTAGTTACATACCTGTATGTGAAAGTAATCGCTCACATATATGATTAACCGTATCTCATTTAGTTCGTTCTATATATATATATATATATATATATATATATATATATATATATATATATATAAAGGTTAATAGCCAGAGTTGAATCAGACCAGGAAACAGTAGCATTAAAAAGTGCTCAATTCATGTGAGAAAAAATATAAATAAAAATAAAAATGACAATAACATGTATAGCTTTTAACTTAAAAATCAGGAGGCCGCGTATTTTTACTGATTTTATTTTTCTCACATGAATTGAGCACTTTTTAATGCTACTGTTCTGATTCAACTCTGGCCATTAAGCTTTATATATATATATATATATATATATATATATATATATATATATATATGCAGAAATATAGTTTGAAAGTGTCTTATATCTATGGGATAAAGTGCTCAATATCAGAGATAGAGCGTATGTAAATATAAATACAAAAGTGAACATTGAAGTCAACACTCAGAGGCGACAGGCTGTTTCATGCTAAACGCAGTCTTCAGGCCGCCTAACGATTGCGTCTATCCTGAAACAGCCTGTCGAGTGTTGACTTCAATGTTCACTTTTATATATATATATATATATATATATATATATATATATATATATATATATATATATATATATTCAACAGTTATTTTTTGGATAGTCGTATTTAGGGAAGATACCCCGTATTAGTACGAATTACCAGAAGTTTGTATTAAGGCGTACTCTAGAAAACTTACAGTAGTGATCGAACATGAGTCCTTCTTTATAAGAGAAACCATCTTGAGACTTTTAGACCGCGCGTCGATAGGAAGCGTCACGCATCTCAGCAATGTTTTATTTACCCTTTTAAGGAATGCACATTCCATTGTTCAGCTTTTCTCGGCAGCCCATATCAGCTCAGTTTCGTTTGCGAAACGTAAACAAAGCAATTTCTAAAGAATTAAGGGATTTATTCGTAATCCGATATTTTCATTACTTCGAAGGTTATCTTTTAATACGGGTATTCACCCGTATTTGTGCTTTTTAAAACAGTGTGTCTACAGGCCAGCGCACTCGAGAAAATGTATTTCCGGCAAGGTTCGAACGTGAGTCCACCATTGTCATGTTTTAAACCGCTTGGCCACGGATAGGACCGAAATGTATGTAGCATGAAATATAGAGTTGAGATGAATGTTGAACTGAAAGTTTGTGTGGCATGTTGCAGATTCCTGTTACCAGACATAAGGTCTTCAAGCAGCCACCCTCTTGACTCAGAGAAGCACTACCTCCTCAAATCACTTATGTAAGGCTCCGTGTTGAGTCTGAGGCTCTAACCACCAAATTGGGGCGTTCTTTTCTTTTTCCGAGATCCCGTATCTTCGTGATCACCATTAGCCTCATTCAACTCTTTTCGAATCCTCTGTTCTAAGATTTACACCAAAACACTTTAAAATGTTCATATTGGAGCTTCCGGTGCGAATACCAAGCAGAACAGCATGCCGTTTTCTAAATTTCTAGCAGTGTGAATTGCATCATAGTGCACTTTTTCTTACAGGCGATGCCCAACTGACCCTACTCTACTGTGCACTCGACAGAACCAAAAACAGACAACGCGCATGCGCGAAATTAAAAATATAAAGTGTCGACAATTTACCCATCGCATATACTTTAAATGCTAATATCTCTCGCTCACTCTGCCCTCTCTCTCTCTCTCTCTATATATATATATATATATATATATATATATATATGCATACATATGTGTGTGTGAGTGTGTGTGTGAATTAAGTGACTTTATTAAAGTAAATATAAGGCTTTCAGTAGTCATTACATATTATAATTACAAATAAATAATTATATATAGAGAAATATGAAAATGAAAATTCAGCAGCAATAATAACAATTACGTTTGTTTATTAGGCATTAAATTATATCACTTAACGTCCTCCATAGTTTGTTTTTACATACACAGCTTTAAGATTATTTTACAAATTTCTTAAATTGAATATTATTTCCCCTCTACTTTATATTTTACAAAACGAAATTCTTATATTTAGCTTGATAATGTCCCTCTGGGGACAAAACGCTTTGGAAAAAAATGTTTTTGTCTTTACTCATATTGTCTTGGTGTATTTTATTTATATTTGAATTTTTACACATACACACAATGCACACACACACACACACACACACACACACACACATATATATATATATATATATATATACACACACAAACTAAAATTGTTCCTGATATATATAAAATTTATATTTTCTCAAAATATATATATATATATATATATATATATATATATTATATGAAGGGAATTTAAATGCTTTGCATGTTAAATTATTATTTTATATTTTCTTTATATGTGTACTGAGCACTTTTTAATACAACTGTTTCCTGTACTCATTTGACTGTGAACAATAACTGTTTTATAATTATATATATATATATATATATATATATATATATATATATATATATATATTATAAATTAATTGATTTAAAATATGGTTATTTTTCGCTACACAGTTCCAACCATGTTTCAAAATTAGCATTGTTCCATTTCTAATTTCATTTTGCTTGAAGATTAAATTGAACCATTTCATTTTAATTTAATTGCAAAAATAAAATTAGGGTTTTAGCTTCTATTTTTGAAACATGGTTGAACTGTGTAGCGAAAATAACCATATTTTAAATCAATTAATTTATAATATTAATGCTCTGTAAATTTACATTGAGCACTATTTTGTAAAAAATAAAATATCTATAAGAACACCGGATTTTATATCTTACTGTTCTTTCTTTTTTTATTTATATATATATATATATATATATATATATATATATATATATATATGTATATATATATATATATATATTATTAATGAAATAATTAGGAAAGAGACAACCTTATGGTTCCATGACTCTAATTTCTAATTTATTTCTGGGGAAATAAATTATAGTCATGGAATCTTAAGGTTGTCGCTTTCTTAATTATTTCATTAATATTTAATCTATTGTTACACTGAACTCTCTGGATTACATCCTCTTTGTAATTATCCACACGGATTACCAAACTCTTCATTACCTTACTATAAATATCTATCTATCTATCTATCTATCTATATATATATATATATATATATATATATATATATATATATATATATATATATAGTTTATGAAAAACTAGGTAATCTGTATGGGTAAATCCAAGGAGGATAAAATAGAGAGATCTCAATGTAAATCCAGAGCAAATAATTTAAATAAAAACAGACCACTTTAAGGTTCCATGTTTTAAAGGACTGCAGATCATCCGACTGTACTTGAAAAAGGTTGAAACAAAAAATGAAAAGAAATTCACACATTTTTGACGGGCCGTATTAAACATATGTAAATTAATGAAGTGAGGAAGTGAGGGGGAAGAGAGAAGACATGAGTGAGTTAGATGTAATTTAATATTTCTAGACTTTCATACTCAAAATTATTTGAGGAGGTCCAGACATTGACACATTTAAACGTTTATACATATATATATATATATATATATATATATATATATATATATATATATATATATATGCATTTTCGTTTTAGTGAATTATTTTCTCTTTTAAGTCGAGTAGCATTTTCTATTTCAAGATTGGGTACAGTCTCCTTAGACGTTGGTCCCTGAAGGTCGTTGTTACAGGTTATGTTACGGTTTTTTTGTGTATATACTACGGAACTAGTGAGCGAGTCAAAGTGACTTAATTCCCTTTATAGTCTACCAATAGAAGATTAACCAATCAGGAGCCGCACAACACTGGATCCGTCGTGTATAAAGGCGGCCATCTTTGTTTTCCTACTCGGAAGGACAAGAGGCAACTTGTCCGGCGAACATGACAGACGCAAGAACTACGCTCTGCTACGATATCCACTGCGAACCTGCACTACGCTTTCCTACTGTCTCCGAAATATTCACTGCCAACCTCTGGATTCTATACTCGAAGACGACCGTCATGAAAATGTTTAACATATGTCATTGGAAACCAATAAATAATACCAAAGCTGATATTCACGGTTATCTTCTTCGTCCTTATCTCTTTCTACTCCATATTAATAATGACCCTTAGTGAATATCTATGCAGATAATAACACAGTTTTAGGTGCACCTCCCAAAATCTGGACGACCACAACCTAGCAGCTTATCTCTCCGCTGACCCCGCTCAGGTGGTTCGATGGGCGAAGACCTGGCTTGTAAAATCCAATACATCTAAAACGAAACATTCAAGCACCACCGTGAAGACACCAAACTTTCGCCTAACATAATGGATGGGTGTTCTATCAAGGAGTTCTCTTCGCCTTAGATATCTATTATTACTGAAGCTGAGGCCCACCTTAAACAAATTCACACCATCTGCATTCTTTTCTACTCTGATTTTCTTTTAACTCCAACCAACTCGTGCAAGCGGCGATAGGGAGTGGATGACGGGAGTAGAATTTTATGAAATTGGAAGCTTGTAGTTCTGAGCCTGCACACTGGTGAATCTAGTCATCAACGTCATCATTATAAAGGAGGAAGCGGTCAGCAAAAATACGAGATGAAGCTGACGACATAACGCAACTGCCAGAAATAAAAGGATATCAAATGACGACATTTTCCTCCATTTCCCATCCTAACTAAAAACATTTTAATTTAAAAATTCACGCAGGAATCTATAGGAAGCGCTGAAAATTTGAATGCAACGCCAGCCGCCGTCTTCTGTCTTCTTGATGTCTGTTCTTTTATTGTTCTTTCTTCAAACTAAAGTCTTGCAATTCTCTTTCACTACCCACTATGCGTCTTAGTGGCATTATCGCCTTGATTTGAATGTATTTAAAAATTGAAAAGGGACAGCAATAAATGGCGACTCCTGGATCTTGTATCTGTATCCTTCAATCTCTAATCACCAGATTGACCTTCAGAATGAAGTGCTTGTTTTTTAGTTAGCATTTAAATTCCCATTATTCACGGTTCAGACATGACAGTTGTATGAAAACAAGATCCATTAAGTCCTCACTTACAATTAAAAGGCGGAATTTTTTGTATTTCAAATGACAGATTTTGACAGATTTTGACAGATTCAAATGACAGATTTTGACAGTTTTTAATCATGGTTTTCTGTTTACTGGTTAAATAATTTTTTAGTTGTTAATCCTAATAAACAGTACTTCAACTTCGATACAGAAAGTATAAGCCAACAAAAAATAATAAACCCTCCTGTATTGGTCTGAACTTTGTCAACCCAAAGTGATCGGGAGGAGGTTGGAACTCCCATACCTATGGGGTCCTGACAGTCATGCATAGTCTTTGTTTATGTTTTTAATATAATTTTCAATATTCTCTCATACTTAGTAACCCCTGGCGTCTTAGTGGCTTGCTTGAGTTGAAATGATTAAAAACGTCACTTTTCAGATTATCAACCTACCCTGATGACGTAAAACATCTTGAGCCATGTTTTTTTTTTCTTAATTTTTCGAAAGTTTGAACCATATTGTTTGTACTTTTCTTCCGAAATGAACCACGGACAGTTTCTGATGGAATTTCCCCTGGCATGAGAGGGATCATTCATAATGTGGAAAGTCGATCAGTAAAATTAATCGACACCAAATGTTTGTTGTTTTTAATAATACTTACTTTTCAGATTATGTAGATATCTCGTAAATGTGAGTCACGTGCGAAACGGAATCACGCGTTCAAACATTATCTATTTAAAAAACGATACGAACTTTTGTTCCAGTTTAATAGAGACAAGAAAAACTATCAAGAGAGATTCTATTCACAGGAAGAGGAAGAAAAGAACCAAACAGATGGCAAGTAGGAAAAGAAGACGTAAACTGATTGGACAAATAAGATTCCTTTTATTTTTAATCGTTTTAATAAAATAAAACTTTTCGAATAAAATCATGCAATAGAAAGAAAAGACGATTAAGAAATGAATAAAAGAAATGAAAAAAACTAAAAAACTATAACTGCCAATAAAGATAAAGCTATGCCCGAAACAAAACGGAAAAGAACAGAAAATAAAAATGAAAACAAAACAACGCAAAAACTAATAAAATCTTAAATATTTTTCTCGTATTACTATTGTCTGTGTGCCGAAAAGAAAAGAAAAGAAAAAAGGAAAGAAAAGGAAAACGTTTTAAGACATTTTGACGGATGTAAAATTGTCAGCCACTGAGGCAGCTGGAGACTGGTGATGATCGAAACAGGAAGTAATAACAGACGATGTAAAAATAAAAAAAGACTGAAAATCTGCATAAAATTTAAATAATCCTAAACTCTCCCAAAACAAAACATTATTACAATTAAAGCAATGAGGATTTTGTTAAATAAATAGTAGTTTTTTTTATTTATTTTTTTAAAACGACTAGAATACTTAATATAATTTATAATGCCGGAAAAAAATTATAAGTTTAAAATCTTGTTGATATATAGGCGACATCGTAACTGCAGAATTCAAAGTCTGTAACTGACGATATTCTCATTAAATACTATTATTGCTTTTTTATTTATCGTTTTAATATCTGTTATTTGCCGCTAATTCTTCGGAAAGATGAAGTAGCTTCCATTTGTCTTTTCCACGATCTTGAATTTACCCTTCTTATAAAATGGTGGGTTCTTTTTATTCAGCGGCATATCAACACCTCTATGAGTTATTTAATGCCGAAATATAATTTTTCTAACGTAATTTTATGGCTTTAAAGACAGATATTTAGTGTTTTTAGAAATATATTTTGAATATGTTAAAAAGTTTTATTCGGAATGTTTTCTTTATACATTTTAGTCTTTTATCGATTGTCATTTTGCTATTAAAATGTATTTTTGGTCATTTTGAGTTAAAATTTATTGTTTAGTCATTTTGTTATAAAATGTATTGATTGGTCATTTTACTATAAAATGTACTGATTGGTCATTTTGAAATTAAAATGTATTTTTTAGTCATTTTGTGATAAAAAATCACTGATTAGTCACTTTGCTATAAAAATGTATTGATTGGTCATTTTACTATTAAAATATATTTCTTGGTCATTTTTCTATAAAAATATATTGTTTAGTCATGTTGTTTAAAAATGTATTTTTGGTCATTTTGCTATAAAAATGTATTGTTTGGTCATTTTTTTTATAAAAATGTATTGATTTGTCATTTTTTTATTAAAAAATTGATTTGTCATTTTATCATAAAACTGATCATTTTACTTCAAAAATGTAATATAGGCAACTTCGTGGGTGGAGCGCATTTATACACCGCTGACTCCAATCTGAATATTTTGGGGGAATTGCATACAATTTTCAATAAACAAAGTAAAGTCACATATTAAAAAAAGTATGCTTCATTCATTTGGTTTTCAAAAGTAAGGGTTTAAATATGATCCTTAATAAATTACCGTATTTGACGGCATATCAGACGCACGGGTGTATAAGTCGTATCCCAATTTCAGTTGGGCAAATCAATAAAAATTAGTAATTAGTAAAATTATTAGTAAATGGTACAGCCTAAGCTATATTTACGAGGTATTATTTTGGTTAAAATAAACCATGATTACAATTAGGAAAAAAGGACACGAACCTAAAAATCTTTACTATATGTACCGGAAAGAAAACAAAATAAAAATCAAGCAATTATTACAATTGAGCAAAACAGTACAGTTACCATTAAAATTCATTATATAATCTGTACAAACTGCGTCTTGTAAACGTCTTGGTGGAATAATTAGGATATAAAAATTCTGATTGTATTTATACTAATGCAACCGGAAGTTACCGCAAGGAAAAAATTAATGAAACAAATATATTTTACAAATATATAATTTGAATATATTGCATATAATTTTAGTAAAACAAAGTACTAATATTAAACATGATAAAATTAATATAATGAATATTATCAATGATAACACTTTTAATCTGTATAATAGCCTTTTAAATAATGAAAATAGCTATATAAAAGTTACTCTAAAGTCTAAACTAATAGAAGTTGCCAGGTAGCTAATTTTGGCCGACTGTCGTGAATTTTAAAGCATATAAGACGCAGGGGAATTTTAAAAGATATTTTTCGTAAAAAAAAGTGCGTCTTATATGCCGTCAAATACGGTAGTTTTATTTAGTTTTTAAACGTTGACCAAAATATTTCAGAGTTTGCATTTCTCGGCGGCTTTCCTACAGCCGATCACTTTGCTTTAAAAACGCATTCGTGCTATTTTTATTATAAAAATGTGTTTGCATTCTCCTTGTGTTTTGATTTTTGTTTGAGGGTGCAATATTTGCCCATAGCTGGGACCCTAACAAGTGCTACTACCCTGTGTCAGAGTGCACCTGGGAACAATAACAGGCGATTCAAAACACAATCTCCTGCTCTTTTCTACCGGATGTAGATTGTCGTCATATCCAGGAAGCTCATTTAGACCTACTTCGACCCAAGACTAGAGAGCCCAGTCTACCCTGGTATTTAACCCATAGATATGGGGGGTTACACTATTAAGGAAGAGAAATTAAAATAAAGGAATTACTACTTAAGAAAAAGGTTGACAAAAATTTTTTTAATAAATATTTAATATAATATTAATGGCTGATGGTCTGTGAAATAACGTTGGAAAAGAATTAGAAGTAATATGAAATAGTATCAAGCCACCTGTGAAACTATCCGGAAAGTACAAATATTTTATTTGTCTTCATACAAGTTGGGATTGCATGACATACAATTTAACCGATTTACTAACTTTCTCGCCAGCAATTGCTCGTCGGATTGCATTCGAGAAAGATCTGCATATGCTTTAACAGGCCATAGAGGGACAACGTAAATTGGTCAAATATGATTTAATTTTTTGAATCCACAAATGTTGCGTGTCTTATCAGATTAAATATCATTTATGATAAGGATGCTTCCTCAGGTTTCACAAAAAAAATCAATGAATATACACCATTCCCGCGTTTGCATTTGTTGCTACTTCGAACGCCTAAAACCAAACGAGTGATTTTCATAAGCATTTTGCGTATGTGACCCTATCTATAGATTATCGCTTTACCAAACTCTAATTTCTTTTTTTTTTAAAATCATTTCAGCCCAAATGAGGCTGGAATGCCACTAGTGCACAGGGGGGGGGTACCGGAAATGAAAGTGAAAGAGAGAACCAAAACATAGAGGATCGTGTAAGGATGAACGGGATTCAGAAAGACAAAAATGGCGATTGATGTTGCATTTAAATGTTTTAAGATTGTAGTTATCAGGGAAGCAAGTAAACTGAATAGAATTCTACAGTCAGGAAGTTCGAGAAAAAATTTTGGAGTAGAAGTGGTGGTTACATTTAGCTATTTCAACACTAAAAGGGTGGAACCTCGATGCCAATTTAGTAGCACGCTTATGTAGTCAGGTACTAGGGATAAAAGGTTGTCGGCGGAGCAGTTGCCATGGGAATATTTGGAGAAAAGGCAGAGGTTAAGCCACATCGTGTTCGTTGGAAAGTAACTGAAGTCGAGATTACAAGTCAGTATCGATTACTTTGTAGATCCTTCTTTGGATTTCGTCAAGAGCCTCGAGATTAATACCAGACCAGATATGGCAACAGCCTTGAATGATAGATTTGTAAATGTGCAAGATAGACTCTGACGAGAAAAAATCTTTCTGGCATGACACAATAACCCAACATTTCTTACAATAGGTGCAGCTACTGATTCGATACAGTCTCTCCACTTCAAGTCAGTGGAAAAACGTGAGGCGCGCCTTCTTGGCCTCACGTTTTCCACTGTGTATTGCTATCCTGGAGTCTCGCGTCAGTCATGACAGGCGGAAAAGGTTCTTGACGATTGATAAATGAAAGCAGTTTTGCAGGTGTTCAAATTTATAAGCCAATATTTACACGAGTTATAACTGGTTTGAAGTTCTTTTTCAAGAGCTGCTGCCAGGTTTTATTTTGACAGATCTGTCAGAATTGCAATTAAGGCACAAATAAATGGTAGTGTCATCTGCATGATTGCGTAGTTGGGAATCGATGACGTCGGGGCGATCATTGAATGAAGATCAGAAATAGCATAAGACCAAAGATAAAACCTTGGGAGACACCCACGTTCGCGTGGAAGGATCTGGAAGCGACGCCGTTTAACATGAGCTTCATTTCACAATTTTATCGGAACGATTTAATTACAGGAAATCTTTGCAATATTTTCTTCATAATAACAGAAAATAGTTTTTAATCAATTCGCTTAAAGCAAGTTGAAAATGCCACCACGGTGAAGGGTGTTTGGCAGTGGAAGAGAAGGGGAAGACTTTAGTTGGGAGAAGTGAGGAAGAGGATTCAGAAAGACAGAAGATGGCGGTTGACGTTGAATTTAAATTTTTGAAGATTGTAGGGAGCAGGGAAGAAATAAGTCAGAGGGGAGTTCCACAGGAAGAAAGTGCGAGAAAAGAAACTGTTAGAATAGAACTGACGGTTGCATCTGGCTAGTAAAACGGTGAGACCTAGTCGCCAATCCAGTAGCTCGCTTAAAACTCCAAACTGGAGTCAAAAGTCTATGAAAGTGTTAAAATACGTTTTTAAAACCAGCAATACGGTTTTTTAAAAATGTACCAGCAATAAATTTTTTAAGAAAAAATTGTTTCCAGCAGTACATTTTTGAAAAAAAATATTAGCAGCAATACCGAACAGGCTCGTGTAATGTTTAGAATATTGTCAAGCAGTAAAATTTTTTCTTTCTCCCCAACAAGTACATCGTTTTATTATGACAATAGAAAAAATGATTGTTCCAGGCGACAATGCCTTGAAAACATGAAAAAGACTCGGATGCATCAGCTATTGTTTAGTGACTTGGCCTGCTTGACCGTAAATCATGAGCTAGATATTCTCTGGGTACCTGATTCTTGTGTCAAGTGATAATTACCGTATTTGACGGCATATAAGACGCACTGGTGTATAAGACGCACCCTAATGTCAGCAGGTCAAATCAAGAAAAAAATAATAATTAGTAAAATTATAAGTAAATGGTAAAGCCTAGGCTATATTTATGAGGTATTATTTTGGTTAAACAAGCGATGATTACAATTAAACGAAAAATAAGAACACGAGCCTATAAAAACTTTATCATATCTTTTATATGATCTGTGCAACCTGCGTCTTGTAAACATCTTATTGGAATAATTTGGATATAAAAATTCTGATTGTATTTATAACACGCATCCGGAAGTTATCGCTAGAAAAATATTTTTGAAACAAATATATTTTACAAATATATAATTTGAATATATTGCATATAATTTTAGTGAAACAAAGTACTAATATTAAATGTGATATAATTAATATAATGAACATTATCAATGATAACACTTTTAATCTGCATAATAGCCTTTTAAATAATGACAATAGTCATATTAAAGCTACTATAAAGTCTAAGCTAATAAGTAGCAAATTTCGGCTATCATGAATTTTAAACCTACATATGACATATAATACGCAGGGGAATTTAAAAAAATATTTTTAGTAAAATAAAAAAAAAATTGCGCATTATATGCCATCAAATACATTTTTGAAAAAAAAATATTAGCAGCAAAACATTTTTGAAAAAAAGAATATTAGCAGCAAAACATTTTTGAAAAAAAGAATATTACCAGCAATACATTTTTGAAAAAAAATATTAGCAGCAATATATTTTGGAAAAAAATATTAACAGGATTACATTTTTGAAAAAAAATATTAGCAGCAATAAAAATCTTATTGGCATTAAATAACTCATTAAGGTTGATATGCCGTAAAACAAAATAAACCAAACCAATCTAAACCAAAGAATACATATTATATTCATACGAATCTATCCTAAAAATGTTGTCGGCATTAAATAACTCATTGAGGTTGATATGCCGTAAAACAAAATAAACCAAACCAATCTAAACCAAAGAATACATATTATATTCATACGAATCTATCCTAAAAATGTTGTCGGCATTAAATAACTCATTGAGGTTGATATGCCGTAAAACAAAATAAACCAAACCTGAATGGGAACGAAGCGGAGTATCCCTAGACAAAGATAGTGGAAGGAGTACTATCTAACCTCATAAATTAAATAAAGTGTTAATTTCAAAAGTCCCTGAAGTTTACCCGGATAGACAATCCGCTGATGAAGAAACATCTTCTGAAAAGTAGTGGTAATCACAACAAAGATGGCCGCATTCATACTCGTTTAAATAATGTAAATAATGATAACTGCTCATCCCAGAACTTCAGACAATTTATTTAAAATGATTAATTCTTAACTAGTTTTTAATGATTATTATTACTAGACATAAGCGTGACAATAAACTACATCTGGCAGCAAAGCCGCGGATCGGGAGATTGGAGGTTTTGAGAAACATGGAACCACCTCTTAAATGTTGTTGTTTCTAGGTCCATCCTGACCCGGGGTGGTAGCACCTGTTAGGGTCCCAGCTATGGGCAAATCGTCAACTTCCAAACGAACAAAAACACTACAAAAGTATAAAAATATATTTTATAGTAAAAATACTAACAATACCTATTTATAGTAAAATTACCAATAATACAATTTTAAAGGAAAATGACTAGCAATACGTTTCATAGTAGAATTGCCAACAGTACATGTTATATCAAAATGCCCAACAATACATTTATCTGTAGTTGAAGGCGTACAATTTTGTTCAAAATATATTTAGTTGAAGTCACAAAATTGTGTTCAAAATATTTCACTTAAATTTCAGATCCCACAAGGAGTTGATATGCCGTTAAGCAAACAAATCAATCAATCAATTCAATATTATTTCTCCTGTTCATTATTTTTAGATCGGTACAGGCCGCTTTTTGAGCATTACGGATATATAAATAATTCAAATATAGCTGGAGGCTAATGCTTTCAAACAGGCTACTTATAAACGATCGTAGAAAGACGATCTGGCGATGATGTAATATAAAACAAATTCAATTCAAAAATCGATGAGTTTAAAATCCAATATACAACAAAGAGGGAATCTTCTTACATAAAGAATTTACAAAACTTGGAAAGCAGCCATATTCAAGGGCAAGTAACTCCGATTTTTTTTGAAACTCCGTTAATGAAATTGCTGTTGTCTTAAGGGAAAAACTAAAAGAATAAAAGAAAATATTTAAAAAATTTCGTTACGATATTAAATTTACTGAACACCATATTTACTGTTATACCCGACTATAACTCTGTTATTTTGCCAGATAATCTCAAAATTCCTTCTTCGAATTTTCAACCTCTGAGAAAAGGAGAGTTATATATTTTTTAATTATTTTCTTTTCATTCAGAGAATTCAATAAAGACATGAGAAAAGGTAATGCAAAGGAATAATTTTAATCCTAGGGAATTGTAACTATTTACATTATTCCGAAAGGTTGTCCTCTTCTTTATTGTCTTATCCACGAAGTTTCGTCCGTTGTACGCTCCGACCTTCTTCAGATGATATATATTTGAATTTCTAACCGAACCCTTTATTTTGTCAACCTGGTAGATTGCTCTAGTTCCACGTGCCTTGCCTTTTCTAGATATCTCAGTTTCAGTATTTCTTTTTAGTAACTCAACTCCCAAAGTATATTTTTGTTCACCAGTTGTCAGGTATTGAACACACGACTCTTTGGATCAATTCACTGGATTACTTGAAGCAATGGCTTTATCCACTGGGTCATTTGCCTCCATAGAAAAAGAGGTGATTTGAATCCGTGGATATAGTAGGACGTGTTCAAACTATAAATGTCCCCATTTTTAAGAAAAACAGAATAGACCTCATTTGCAAGTTTGTCATAGAAAGACTCGATAGATTAGCAGACGATTTGCAACTGCGTAAACGAATTTGAATTCTCTCCAGGCTAGTAATTGAAGATTGAAAAGCAATACTCCATTTTTCGTTTAAAAGGATAGCGCCTATCAGAATAAAACAGATTGTTTCTGGACCAACAGAATTAAGTGAGCAGTTTTCTGATCTTTAGATTAGATATGAGTTCCACTTCAGATTTGTATTACACTATTTAAATTATTCGGACTATCATCCTCATCTTTGTTGCCATATTTATCACAACGTTTCGGCCTTCTTCAGGTGGTTAGAATGTCGAACTGAACCCTTTATTTCGTTCCCTGGGGTAGACTGTTCTAGTTCCACGTGCCATGTCTAATGGATATCAGTTATCAGCTATCTCCTGGTAATTCCCCTCTACAAGTTCTCCTCCGCCTTAACCAGGTATTGAACTCACACTCTTTGGGTCCTGTCACTGGATCTAAGTAACGTCTTTACCACTGTGCCATGTGTCCTTGAGGAACAGCCTACCCCAGCGAGCGAAATAAAAGGTTCAGTTCGACATTCAGGGTCTGATCGGTGACGAGGAAATGATATTATCTTTGTTTTCGAAGTATTGAAAGTTAAAATCCCCCCCCCATGGAGCTGTGAAAGCTTAGGATAGAGGAGACGTCAATATCTAAGTTGGTGATTTCTCATTTCTAACGTTTTACATGTGGGTTTAGGACGACTAATTCCCGCCGACTCAACACCGATCTACTCATCTCCCTGCCAACTCAACTCCAGGATATCTTACCACTCACCCACTCAGAGCGACGAAGTGCAAACTATGAACTTTTTTCGTCGACTTTTTTAAAACAAATAAAAGTAATTTATTATGGATCATTTTTTAAATAAAAAAAAAACATAACTTTTTAAAACCGAATAAAAGATGTTTTTCATTTTCGACGCCAGCGTTGAGTTATCCTCACGTTAAGTTGGTAAGTGAGTTGGCACGGAGATGAGTAGTTGTCACGGAGTTGAGCTGACTAGTGTTGAGTCGATGGTGATGAGTTGGGAGTGATGAAATGTCCCCTCCCGTTGGTATGGATATTATGAATATGTTAACCGTATCATAAAACGTTGCTTGTTTTCAAGTAGTATCTTTATATAATCGGGTATACAGACTGGGATCTCTAGCGGTGGTTGGCAACCAGTCTAGGAGAAGAACACTTCTGTATTCAAAACCGTATCTAGTCATAATATACATCTGTCGATACGACCATGGCGTTCACAATGAATATATTGTTATTATTCTGTTGATTTTTAAAAAAATTTATTATTGTCTCATTTCATCATTATAAATCCTAATTAGCCTACGGCGTAGAAGTTTCTTTGGCAAGAAATCTGTTGAACAAAACTTTGAAATCCCATTATTACCGGGTTTTAGTTTTCATAGTACACTCTCCATAGTCGCATGTATTTCAGTCGCATTTAAATTTCTTATAATAAACAAATGATAAGATGGCAGAAAATGCTATTTAATATTAGAATTAAAAAAAAAATAAATCTGTCTATATCTCTGAGATGAGGTATTATAATTACTTGTATTATTTACATTATTCAGATTGTTATCCTCGTCTTCCTTGCCATATTCGCAACGTTTCGGCCGTGTTCTAGTTCCACGTGACGTGCCTCTTCCTGGTGTCTCAGTTATTTCCCTTTAACTCAGTTCTCCAAGTTGAGAGTTGAGTTAAAAGGGAAATAACTGAGACGCCCGGAAGAGGCACGGCACGTGGAACTAGAACAATCTACCACTGTGGACGAAATAAAGGGTTCAGTTCGAAATTCAAATTACCTGAAGATGACCGGAGCGTATAACGACCGAAACGCTGTAGATGTGACAATGAAGATGAAGTCTGAATAATGTAAATAATACAAGTAAAAGAAGTTGTCCATTTGAGCAGCAATAAAAATGCACGTTCATATGATAGCTGTCATAATACAATCAATGATCATTTAAAAAAAAAAAATTATTAATAAAATGCATCTTTTTTGTCGCCCATTAATTTGACATTGCTTTTTTCGTGCTTGTCAAAATCGTCTTGCAATGATGACGTTTGGAAATGCGTTCAGCTTTATCGACAAGAAAAAAAACTTTATTTTACATAAATAACGATAAGGGCTGTCGAAAATGCGAGGCTAAAAAAAATATTTGTCAGCGTTTTTCTCCTGAGAATTTATTTAGTATATTCTAGGAACGTCGTTAAGATTTATTTTAATATTCATAAAAAATGTTTTCTGTCGTTTTCGTATCAGCTTGCACCAATTTGAAACTAATCCAGACACCCACACTGAAATCTATATGACGTGAAGTAAACTAGTCTTATATAAGAAAACATCCTCTTTTTCAAATTCACCTTCCCGTGTATTATCAACAAGCACACCACGTTTTGTCAAAAGAATTTACAGCGAGTTTGAATCCTTTCACGATTTAGAGGAATATCAATGGAAAGAAAAAAATAATTACTTGTCCTGTGTAATCCAGGATTTCGCAGTTGTTGGCAAAAGGATCGAAACATTACCGAACAGGCTCGTGTAATGTTTAGAATATTGTCAAGCAGTAAAATTTTTTCTTTCTCCCCAACAAGTACATCGTTTTATTATGACAATAGAAAAAATGATTGTTCCAGGCGACAATGCCTTGAAAACATGAAAAAAAGACTCGGATGCATCAACTATTGTTTAGTGACTTGGCCTGCTTGACCGTAAATCATGAGCTAGATATTCTCTGGGTACCTGATTCTTGTGTCAAGTGATAATTACTGTATTTGACGGCATATAAGACGCACTGGTGTATAAGACGCACCCTAATGTCAGCAGGTCAAATCAAGAAAAAAATAATAATTAGTAAAATTATAAGTAAATGGTAAAGCCTAGGCTATATTTATGAGGTATTATTTTGGTTAAACAAGCGATGATTACAATTAAACGAAAAATAAGAACACGAGCCTAGAAAAACTTTATTATATCCTTTATATGATCTGTTCAGCCTGCATCTTGTAAACATCTTATTGGAATAATTTGGATATAAAAATTCTGATTGTATTTATAACACGCATCCGGAAGTTATCGCTAGAAAAATATTTTTGAAACAAATATAGTTTACAAATATATAATTTGAATATATTGCATATAATTTTAGTGAAACAAAGTATTAATATTAAATGTGATGAAATTAATATAATGAAAATTATCAATGATAACACTTTTAATCTGCATAATAGCCTTTTAAATAATGACAATAGTCATATTAAAGCTACTATAAAGTCTAAGCTAATAAGAGTTGCCAAGTCGCAAATTTCGGCTATCATGAATTTTAAACCTACATATGACATATAATACGCAGGGGAATTTTTAAAAATATTTTTAGTAAAATAAAAAAAAATTGCGCATTATATGCCATCAAATACGGTAATAGGTAATGTGATGGTCTTGGCATGGTATGATGGTCAATGAGCTAGCCTATTTAACAATGACCAATGCAAAATAGGATATTCGATCATTACTCTGTACCTCGTATTTTAAGAATTGTATCGAATTAATGTAGGTCAACTAAAATGCATGGGCATCTTGGTGTGGAGTAACGGTTAACGAGCTAAACTAGTTGACAATACTACTGGATCGTGATTTCGATTCACACTAGCTGTTCCATACATTTAGAGTTGTCTCAAACTAAGTTAAGATCAGTACATAATATGAGCAACATGTTGTAATGGTTAACGAGCTAGTCTGTTTTCGTACTGAATCGTCGGTTTGAACCTAAATGGGTACTCCACACGTTTAGCCTTGTGTCAAACTCATCTAAATTTAGTAATGAGCACATTGGCGTTTGGCTAATTTTAACCTGACATTTATGTTGGCTATTGAATAATCATTTCAATTCTGATTGGGGGCTCGAAATAATTAGCCTTGTGTCAAACTAATATAAGCTTAAAAAATTATGTGATCTCATTGACGTAGGGTAGCGGAGCTAGATTCGCTGAGATTGAAAACTACTGAATGGTGATTTCAATTCTCATTGGGTACGCCATAAATTTGGCCTTATGTCAAACTAACATAAATTTGATAAATAATATGACCTCACTGATGTAGAGTAAGGTTAAACGAGGTGGTGTGGCAGAGACTTACTACTACCAAAATAGTGGTTTCGATCCTCAGTGGGTGCTCCATAAATATAACAATGGATAAAACTAAGTTACACTTAGGAAATCAACTTGTCTTCGGGTAATGGTTAACGAGTTAGACTGTTTGAGTGCAAAATTGTGAGTTTGATCCTGAACGGGTACCCATACCTTTAAACTAACCTCAGTAAATAATATGGTCAACTGTCTTTGGGTAATAGTTAACAAGGGGGTTAATTTCTATATCTATTTAACTTTAACCTATGGCAATATTTTCTTAATATACGACCGGTAAATCCAGAGTCTTAGAAATTTGGTATGTGAAATTTGCATAATACTGAATTTTGTAGAGTATCTTAGGGAAAAACACGTTCAGGTCGTTGTATACATATCTACAGACACGTTTTCAAATAAATTAGTAAAAAATAAGTGCTATGGTAAACAATAAGAAAAATATGATCTTGGACAAATTTCTCGAACATTTTAGTAACACATTGTATGTTCCATCGGATTAGAGTGACTAGTACGCACGTGGGTTGAAGTCTTTGGAAATCAAACTCGTAGAAACTCGACGACTGAAATCGATTTTTCGAAATAACTTCAAAAGGCAACCGTTTCCACAGATAGAAATAGATCTAGTCATACAGAAACAGGGGAAATCTTGACAACAACTGGCAAAATTTTTCATACTGTGGTGAGAAAAAAATTAAATTAAAATTCGGAGCGATAAAAAAGAGAATATTTAGTACGAGCTTCAAAGTACGGGACATAGTGGAGATCCATGATCACCCACGACCTGAAACTATAAGGCACGTAGAAAAAAAAAGAATATTCAGATCAACGTCATTAGCCTTTGCCGTTATTATTTATGTGATAATTACAACAAAGATGAAGAAATCAGTCCGCATGTAAAGAAAGATAATTCCTCATCCCAGAATTAAAAATAGTCAAGATTAAAATAATGTTAAAGACTTATTGTACTTTGAAATGGTCAGTATCAATGATAGTATCTATTTCATATATCTATCGCCCGGAAAATAGATTAATCATTAGAGAAAAGATTCGATGAAGAGGAGATGTTGGGCAGAATGTCTAATTGCACCGATATGCAGATGAAACAATGTTGATAGTAGATACGGAATAAAAAGTACAACAATTCTTACAAAACAGATAAAACAGTGTTGGTAGTAGATACGACATCCATTAAACATGTGTGAAATAAAGGGTTAAGTTCCACATTCCCACCACCTGAAGAAGGCCGTAGCGTACAACGGCCGAAACGCTGTAATAAATATGGCGACAAAGATGAGGACAATAGTCCGAATAATGTAAATAATGTACATAATACCTCATCTCAGAAACGTAGACGAATATCTGGAAATCAATCTAACAGAAGACTCAATGGTAAATGGATTGCTGAACGGGGTTTAGAAGAATAACAGAAAGACAACATTTATTAAGAGCTACAAGAGACGTTGTGGAGAGCCATGATCGTCTACACTATGAAGGGACACGGCACATAAAGAAGTAGTTTCGGACAGAAGCTTCTCATCGCCTTACTAGGAAATAGGAAAATACGATTTTTAATCAGGATGGCATACCCCGATACAAAGTGTCAGGGTATGGTGCTACTTCGTAACGCGTGTACTAGCTGTGGTTTCTGTCTGAATTTCTTGGATGAGGAGTTATTATTTACACTATTTACATTGAATTTATAAGCATAGCTTAAATGTGGCACAAGGGCACCCATCGAGGAACGAACTCACTTATTCACTATTTTAGCAAGACAAGATTGCTAACCATTACACCAGGCTGAGGTGTCCATATTAGCACTATTTATATTCGGACTTTTGTCCTCATATTTGTTGTTATCATAACGTTTCGGCTGCTGTGCTCCCCGGCCTTCCTCAGGTGGATATCGATCTGGAAAACTTACAGAGAATGAATTTCAGGGTTAAGTAGTTATCGTTATTTACACTATTTATATTCGGACTATTTTCCTTATCTTTGTTGTTGTTGTTATCACAAAGTTTAAGCCGTTGTGCTCTCCATCCTTCCTCAGGTGTATAACGATTTGGGTAACCTATAGGGAATTCTGAACTGAACACTTTATTTAATCTATTGTCTAGTTCTTATTTTTATTTTAGTACTATTCAGTTATTGCTCGCCTGTTTCCACCGAGTGCAAATACACACTACCCGACCCAGAGATTGAACACACTGCAACTGTTCTATTTTTATTAATGTTTTAAAATTAATATCCTTTTAAAGCATCCGCGATTATGGGCCTCCACAGAATCACTCTTCTTTTGATTTTTACCATACATACTTCGGTAAGACTGTGAAGTATTTTCCTGTCGTATTTATAATGATTTTCAAAATTTTCATCAAGCACAGTCTACTTACTATTTAACCCATAACAAACGTGTTACCCTCTTAAGCGAGATTAAGAAGAAAAATACTTGTCACAAATGGATAAAAACTGGCAATGCTTCCTCTAATATATACTGATATTACTAAATCGAGCATACCTAATAGTTCAAATAGGCTTTTGTGTCGTACCTTATTAAATGCTTTTGTGCAATCTACGAAAGTTAGGTATGGATCTTTCTGCATTTTTTTCAGTCACTCTTTTGACTCTTAGAAGATTAAATTGGTTTTTACTTTCTTGGTTACCTCAAGTTATGTTTATCAAAGTTGCAATTTCTACTATCGTTCATTTTGAAGGTTTAAATGTTCAGTAAAAAAAAAGTAGTATAAATTATTTTATTGGATGTTATAATTTAAAGCCATCACAATCTCCGAGTCGTGGGGGGAGGGAGCAACTGTTGGTGTCGCAGCCTTGGACAAATAGTGAACCAGCAAATAAAAAAAAAACACTATGAAAGTATAAAAACATATCTCTATAGTTAAATGACCAACAATCCATTTTAAAATAGAATTAGCAACAGTAAATTTTATAGCAAAATGACCAACAATCCATTTTAAAATAGAATTAGCAACAGTAAATTTTATAGCAAAATGACCAACAATCCATTTTAAAATAGAATTAGCAACAATACATTTTATAGCAATATGACCAACAATCCATTTTAAAATAGAATTCGCAACAATACATTTTATAGCAAAATGACTAACAATACATTTTAAAATAGAATTCGCAACAATACATTTTATAGCAAAATGACCAACAATCCATTTTAAAATAGAATTAGCAACAATACATTTTATAGCAAAATGACCAACAATCCATTTTAGAATAGAATTCGCAACAATACATTTTATAGCAAAATGACCAACAATCCATTTTAAAATAGAATTAGCAACAATACATTTTATAGCAAAATGACCAACAATCCATTTTAGAATAGAATTCGCAACAATACATTTTATAGCAAAATGACCAACAATGCATTTTAAAATAGAATTCACAACAATACATTTTATAGCAAAATGACCAACAATACATTTTAAAATAGAATTAGCAATAATACATTTTATACCAAAACAACCAACAATACATTTTAAAATAGAATTAGCAACAATACATTTTATATAAAAATGACCAACAATCCATTTTAAAATAGAATTAGCAACAATAGATTTTATAGCAAAATGACCAAGAATACATTTTAAAGCTAGAATTACTAACAATACATTTTATAGTAAAGTGACCATTTTAAACGTGGTTGAAGGCATACAATTGCGTGCAATATATATTTAATTGAAGCCACAAAATTGTCCAAAATATTTAGATTACGGCATTAATTGATGTTGATAAATTGCTAAATGAAATCAACCAACCAACATGAAAGAATTTTTTCATGACATTAATTCATCTGATATCCTTCAATTTCTTTAAGAAAAATCTAACTGTATTCCAAAATATAACTTCAATAAAACCACAACATAAAAAACACATATCATTGCCTCTTGTAATTATGTTTAGACAAATATGCATATGAACGAAAGCTGAGTATCATCTACCATGTATTCAATTGTGAAAGTAGGATAGCATATATCATATTTTTTATTACTTCCAAGAAAATGAAATTTAGGCATAAAATGTACCATAAGTAGTTAATAACACCGTTAAACAAACAAATCAACCTCCAAGTATTTAGGCTTAAATCCTAATTTATATTTTCATTTTTCCTATCTGCTATATTTTTCCAAAGCTACAAACGCTTCGATATTTGTGTTTGATTATTTATGTAAGTCAACATATTGTGTAACATTTACTTTCTTAGCAGTGGATTTAATGACGCAATACTTAAAACTTGACTATTTTATTTATACTTGTAAGAAGATAGGACGAGTTAAAGTTTCAACAGTGTCAGCTTATAAGGAAGAACGTTTTTCGTTGTCTTCTGATAATTAATGAACTGATCCACGTACTCAAGCAACAAGATTGGTTACTTCTTTGCTATTTCTAAGCCAATCTTGGTTGTTATCTGTAATTGCGCATGCGCTAGGCTCACCACTGTCTCAGCAAGTCAAGTTCACTCTTATCAGTTGATGCAGATAGCAGAACGAAGTTGAATATTTCTTTCGCTGTCTAGCTATGAAAATATGGGACTTGTCGGGGAGAAAGAAAGATAGTCTTTCCTTCATGAGTTAAAAATATGCTGACCAAGAGAAAAATGATATCAAGTTGTGATTCGTCAGGTCGAATTCACTTGTCTGGTCTTGTAACTTAATATCTTGTTGCAAGAGCGTTCGAGTAAAAACATGGACTTGGAGAACGTCAGGTTGCCATTTGTTGCTATTGTAAGGTTCATTGATTCCTTGTCAAAGGAACTAAATTCTTTGTAGTGAGATGTATACGATATGTGTTCAAAGACAGCTCTCAACTGGAATAGTTATATGCAAGGGATGTCTGAGCATCGTATAAATAACGAGGCCGTTCTCCGGATTTATTCATTCATTAGAATTTTTTAAAATCTTCACAGAATTTAATATTGTTGAATTTATCGATAACATTTTTTATCGAAATTTACGAAGTGTATGTTTCGTTCGATTTTGCAAAACAATCGATGAAATTTGAATAAGCCGATTTGTTTGGAAAAATATTTTAACAAAAATCCTACTTCCCCGTTTAATAATTTCTTTAATTTAATTTAATTTTATAGGACTTCATGGTAAACAATATTTTAAAAAAAAAATATTTTCCTATTAACAGCGAAGAATAAATTCTTAGGATTTCTTACTCTTAAGCATGCAACATACAACTGGCCATGCGTAAATATTTCTTTCTGGTGCCAAATTCCAACTTTTTGTGATAGTTCACACAAAAGCAAAGCCAAATAGAAACTGTATTATTGTATACCAAAACTTAAAGATATGCAAAAAAAATTATTGCATTTTTATTAAGTATTTGTTACTTCAACTATTAAATTGTTTTTAAAATGTTGAAAGTATTTTGTATGTTAGATAATAAAACTTTTAATTTTTCAAAAAAAAAAAAATGATTTAAAATTTATTGTACTAAGCTAAGTACCTTAGGAAAACCAACTGCAATGTGTAACCACTTACCTGCTTGAACTTCTCCCCAAAATTTGGTTTTGATCTTTCAATGTATGGCTATTTTAAAGGGTGTACACATAGTTTTATATGTAGATTGATTCGACAACCGTTTTACGTAGATTTTTAAAATTTTAGAACCTCTCGAACTCTTTTAAAAATTAACGCACATTCATAAATTCATTTGAACTGAAAAGCGAACTGATAAAATATTAACATCAAATACTTCTTGTTAACTGGGAAGAATAACAGGGCAGAGTGAGCTTTCTAGTCTTGATTGGTAACCACTTGAAATGAAGGACAACTTCGAATTCAAATTGTATGGGTTTGAGGTTATGATGTCCATTACATAGAAATATTATGACAGAACCGAAGCTCAAGCATTGATTGCTAACCAATCTAGAAGTGTTATGCTGAATTTAAATCAAATTGATATGTGTTTAGGACATTTATAAAATGCATCCTCGGTTGAACCTAGTCAGTTTTTTGTTTTGTTTTGTTTTATGTCATATCAACCAGAGTGGGTTATTTAATGCCAACAAGATTTTTATTGCTAGTAATATTTTTTCCTAAAAAAAGTATTGCTGGTAATAATTTTTTTACAAAGTATTTCTGGTATTAAAACAGATTTTTACACTTTCATAGTGTTTTGACCCCACTTTGGGACCCTAACAGGTGATACCACCCCGGGTCAGGGTGAACCTGAGAACACCAGCAATAAAGAAGTTGTTCCACGCTCCTCAAAACTGCCTGATCAGTGGCCTTGCAGTTGGACGTAGTTTATCGTCTTACCCAGGACGCGAACCTGCTCAGCAGCGACCATATGATGTGGCCCTTGCCACACGCCGCCTATACCAGAAGATGACTTGTTCCTCAGGGTCGTAGGACGACTGATTGATTATGGGTCGTTGGTGGCTGGCCTCCCCGATTCACACTTTGCTCCGCGCATTTTGTGTTTCTTGATCACAGAACAGTGGAGATCGAGTATCGTTAGTAATGGTTCGAACCACGGTGAAGCTGTGTTATGAAGGGAAAAAAATGTTCTCACAGACGAAATATTTTTGTTCTTTGGGTCAGTTTTCGATTTGTTTCATATAGTTCTTCGTATAACAGCATTAACCCTTCCCACTAAAATCTCGATAGCCTATTGGTGCTAATTCTTGGAACAGGGCTCAAAGTCGTGGGTTCTTTTGGCAGCAATTCACGTGGATCTCAGTAGCACTTTCGCGTTCACTTCGCCGCCTGATTTTGGTCTCTATCTAGGTCGCCTAAACGCTCATACTGATTTCAATCCAAGACAGGAGTTAGGCTGTCGATATTTGGGGATTAGATGATTACCCAGGTTTCTGTATAGATTTACACAGGAGTTATTTGGTTTGAAATATTTATTATATTTTCAAATTTGGGATAATCATTCGCCCCTACTGGTAGTGGTTGCAAGTATCGCCCTGTCCTTATAACTCATTCGTTCTCTTAGTTATGCCTCGCACCATTACTTCTAAATAGGCGGAAGTAATTTGACTTTCTTCCTTTTCATCTCTTAGAATTTCATCTAAGTCCACCGTTTCTGTTGTCTCTTTGACAAATCTGATTTTTCAACAGAGAGGGTGAAAGGGAGGTTCTTACTTCTAATCATTAACTGTAATTGTCTAAAGTATTAAGAACGAATTTTCTCAGTTCCCGGTCTTGTTTATCTAAGCAAGCATTTACCAGCTGTCCTGCCGACCCGCTATTAGCTATTACCCGCCGACCCGTTATTAGCATAAATTGTCTTCATATCTTTTCGCTTAATCGTACTCATGAACCTTACAGGTCCGTTTCGTATTTCAGTTTCTTTGAGTGAAGTATAAAATTATATTTCTCGATTTGTTTACATTTCTAAAATCGGCGAAGCTATTTCCGCTCCTTGACAGACAGGCATAAAGTTTCTCGATATTGCCTTTGTCTTGAAAATTACCTAATATTATAGTTCAATTGACCCATTCTCCCGTCTGGTAATCATGAGACATGTTTTCGGAACTTTCACTTTAATTAAGCAGATATAAACCAATTTCTGCTTCCGTTTTCAAAATTCTCAACTAACCTCAAATGTACTTTCACTATTACTTCTCGGACCTCGTGGGTTGAAGACTTCCTCCTGATAATATCTTTCCTTTCTTTAGTTCCTTCTTTCAGTTTGTATATTATTCCGTACTTTTAACACTCTCCGTCTGTTTCCAGTTCATATTTTAAATCAACCCTTTTTCTTTGCCAGTGTCACATAGGGTCACACATTAAATTCGTATAAATAAAACGTTAGAATAGATTCTCCAGTATTGTTAGGCAACTAGTCTAGGAAAAGGACAACTCTGAATTCAGCCGGATTATGTGCAGTGTCAGCATATCTAAGTTGTTGAAATAAAATAATTGATTGAACTCTCGCGGCTTAGTTGGCAATGATTTTAGAAGAAGGAGTTCGATTTAAAATGATTGGGTGTGCAGTTATGACGTGTATACTGTAGAAATAATAAAATAGAAATTGTACCTTCTGCACCAGCCGAAGAGAAAAAAAAAACATTAGTTCAAAAGTATACAGAAGGCAAAGAAAAAAATTCTATAATATCATTCTCAAGAAGAATCGTGCCAATGTAAATGTACGCCTATTAAAAAGGAAGCCGCTAAGTGCCATTATCGCCTAAATCCTGAAAAGATATAAAATACGACCCTCTGATTATTCTCATTACCAATCTGACGAAGACAAGACATTTTACATTTCTTTTCACTCTTTAAATGATATTCCACAATAAAAGCCACCAGAACAATAGTGTATCTTTCAAAACTGGCAATTATGTCCTCGAAATACGTATAATATTCTTCAAAATATATGGCGAATTCAAAGAAGCATTTAAAAAGAACGAACAGAAACACGCCATTCAAATATGGATTTGAATAATTATATACAAACGTGTAAATATATGCAAATATGTAAATTATGTCACACATTAGAAAGTGAGATAATATCGAAGCTGTACAAGCGACCACAAGAGATATGTAAATTCCTCACACTCTTTATTTGAAACAACATACATACATGTATATATGAAGATGGGTCAATAAGTCCGTTGGCTTATGACTTACGAGAGAGAATTTTGATCTAAAATTTGCTCTCTGTAATTTTCGGTTCTGCCGTCTGTGAAAAGGAAGGAACCTGTGATTAAAACATGATTTGTTTTTCAAGATGAAGAATAAATTCTTTTATCATTAGTTTACTGAATTACTGACGAAGCGACACACACAGTTATACTCCCTCACTCTAGCTTTCTCACTCTCTCTCTCTCTCTCTCTCATTCTAGCTCTCTCTCTCTCTCTATCTCTCTCTCATACACATGCATACACAGTACTGGGCAAAAGTCAAAGCCAACCTTAATAATATAATTAATTATCTACTTGCAAATGATTTATGCCAACATAAGTTTGAAACACCGGTTTCAATAGGATTACCAAAGTTAAGCAACGTCGTGTCTGGTTAGTAACTAGATGGGTTACCGAAATACCAAATAATGTAAGCTCGGATGTGAAGGGGGGGTGTAAAGGATAATGTCTCGGAATTGTTAATCAGAGAGTCAAGTACCGATTCCTGTTGGGTCCATTATATTCAAATACCCTTGAGATAATAAAAGAGGAAGAAAAAATCAAGACTATTGAAATTGTATCGGAGTGAGTAGGGTTGTATGAAATGTAAATGTTTTCATCCTGGTTCAAACGAACTAAAAAGGAATTTTTTTGTGTAAGTATCATGTCATTATTTCTGATTTCTCATTCAGAAGGTTTTTCTGAACTGAAAATATTATTATTTTTAACTTTTCTTCTTGACAAAGATTGCAGATATTACTATGATTTCTGTGAGTTTTTATTCCCCAGTTTACAAGTTTTTAATTTCTTAACATGCCTGGCTAGTCTGGTCGAATTACTAATTATTTTAAGCCTGAAAGATGACTTGGGATTATACCATCTCGTCTTGAATCTGCCTTCAGTTTATCTAAGTAAATTTTGGTCTGGCCATGTGCATCTTTTACTTATGCTTTATAAATTACTCATTCAGCTTTGATATATATATATATATATATATATATATATATATATATATATATATATATAAATTGTTGGAGATACAGAACCGTAATATTGCAAGGAATAGATACAAATTATTTCCTAAAGGCATTATGAAAAATAAACAATAAGAGATGATAACACTTACAGAACAGACCAACCGGTTTCGTTGCCAAGCTCATCAGCGTCGACTGGGAACAATTTAACAATTATTGCAATATATATTGACTCACACAAACACCCTACATACAATTAAAACATAAAAAATGAAATTAATTAATGGCATGAGGGGAAAAAAAAGAAAAAAAAGGTATATTTCAAACTGCGCAAAAATGCACAGAACAAAGGAAAAAAAATGGGGAATGTGAGGGGAATGTATGATAAGCACTAGAGTCTGATAAGGTGAAGCCCAAGGAGACAGTCTTTTTGCTTGCAAAGAGATGGCTCCCTGGACCGAATATACAGAGACTCAAGTGCCCTCAAATGAAATGGAGAGTGCGAACTGGACAGTACAGTAAACCAATTCGGACTGAAGTTCTTCGCACAATCCTATGCAATTTATTAAATGTTCAGTGATCGCTGACCCGGAAGTATTAACCAACTGGCTCTTACGGGCATCCGGAGTAAGAACTAGCAACGGGACGTGCTGCCTGATCCTACAATCTAAACGTTGGGAAGTCCTTCCTATGTAGTTGCTACTGCAACCATATTTAAAAGAATATATCATGGAAGAAGCATGATGGGGAGGAAGAGGATCCTTACGGATAGAGGAAAAGGCAGAACGACTCGCAAAATGAATCCTTAGTTGAGCAGAGAAATAGCAGTGATGGACAGCAGACAAGACCCGCCTAGCCACAAGCTCGCCCCGGGAACCAATAAAAGGAAGCTGCAAGTAAATAGGACATTTCTGAACTAAGTATTGTTTTTCCTTTCGAAAATTAATAATTTTATCACGCATGACACTGTCAAGAGTATCACTAGAATATCCATTTTTTAATAGAGTGCAGCGGATAAAATCCAGTTCTTCATCCAAATATTGTACACTGCAAATCATCAAGGCCCTATGAGTTAAGGTCTTGATGAGATTGATTTTACGCTTTCTGGGACAAAATGAGTCCCAACGCGTATACAAATCAGAAAACGTTGGTTTGCGAAACACCGAAGTAAGAAATTGAGAAGGAGTCCGATGCACAAGGACATCAAGAAAAGAATTAGACTCCTTTTCGATGGTAAATTTCAAAGATGGATGAAGTTGGTTCATAACTGTGAAAAAGGAATCAGCTTCCGCTTTACTATTAAAAAGACAAAATCTATCATCCACATACCGACGGTACATAGACGGTGCATTGTCACAAGTGAGGAGGGACGACCCATAAAAGCCCACAAAAATGTTGGCCAAAGCGGGGCCCAAAGGGGAGCCCATAGCAACCCCATCAATCTGTCTGTACATAAAATTGTTAAAGCTAAACTCCACAGACATGGTAGCGAATTGCATAAGCTCAACAAACACATTTTCTGGGATATCCGGAGGTGACATACTGCTTCGATATAACATGTGACAACAAATATCAATAGTTTCCATTACTGGAACACAAATAAACAGAGAACATACGTCAAAGGAACACATAAATTTATTTTTAGAAGGAGTATCCCGAATAACCTGAATAAACGAAAAAGAATCTTTAATAGTATACTAGCTAAAATGTTCAACAACAGGTTCAAGAAGGTTTGAAAGAAAACTCGCAGCCTTATGTTGAGACGAGCCTGACATGGACAGGATGGGTTGAAGGGGTACATCATCCTTATGAGTCTTCGGAAGACCATACAGACGAGGGCGAATAGATCCAACAGGTCTAATATCATCAGTGACCTCACGGGATATGAAACCACGTTTAGCCCAAGATAAGAGTTTCTTTTGAAATTTAATTTCTAAAGTAATTGTGCGATCATGTGTCTCTACTGGACCAAGAGGAAGAAACTGTGTAGTATCACCAAGGATGCTTTGCATTTTGGAGACATAATCATATATATGAATAAAAAATAATCATATATATGAATAAAAAATAATCATATATATGAATAAAAAATAATCATATATATGAATAAAAATATAAACAAAAGTCTGTTCTTAGCCCACTCATTTCGTCCTCGGAGGTACTTTATCAAAGCAAAATTAATTCACACACATACACACAAACATATATATATATATATATATATATATATGTTTGTGTGTATGTGTGTAACTTGACCATGCTAAACGGAAAGCTGATCATTTTAAAATTTTCAGTTATCTGTTTTTGGATAAGACTTGTTTTTTATGTCCATCGTCTTTGTCAAATTGAACTGAATTGTATTTTAATGAATATTGTCCCGAAGAAGGTTTATTAAACCGAAACGTCAGACGTCGACATTTCATTCATTTTAAACAACATGATTGCATTTAAGGATTTTGGTTTGTTTTTCCAAATTTTTCTTCATTCTGTCGGATCTATATCCATTTACATTTGCTTATATATATATATATATATATATATATATATATATATATATATATATATATATATATATATATATATATATGTTTTGAACCATAAAAATATTAAAAAATTAGAATTTTCAGACACACTGGGTTTTATATTTTATTTTTTGTTTTATTATTTCAATTAAGTTCCTCGACTATTTTCAGCCAGCATAGCCATCATCAGGAGAAAAAAAATCTGTTTGTTGGTAGGAGTGAATTACAGGAATGAATAACTTTCGAAAGAAAATGAACTTTATATGTAGTTTTCATTTGTTTTTTATTATTAATTTTGGTCAACCTTATGTTGGTCAAACGGCCGTTTCAAGAAATTTTAAAGATAGAGGCTGGGGAGATTCAACACACACACACACACACACACATATATATATATATATATATATATATATATATATATATATATATATATATATATATATATATATAAAGAAATAATCACACATAGAATCAATCAGAAGTATTAGTTGATTATTGGCGACATCCATCGCTAGAAACATAATGAATGCATTAAAATACTGTTAATCCATAGTGTGAAGTGATCCTCGTCGATAAACTTGATGTCTGTAGTTTTCAGTTTATTTGATGTTAAAATGCTAGTACTTACGAATAGTCCTCTATTCATCATCAGGCATGTGTTTTTTTCCTTATAAAATCAAAAACTATATATATATATATATATAGCCAGTTCATCCACAGGGAATTTACGTCCGCCTTCTCACAATATCTCACCCTTCTTGGCGAATCGTCTATTATCGTAATGTAGAATATTTAATAATAAAAGTGATCAAAACATAAACAAAAAGAAACTAAATGAAATCGGTTAGACTATAAACTCAAAACTTATATTTAAAAAATAAATTTAAATTACAAATTTTAAGCGCCTCACATCAACATAAATATCACTTTAATCTGATGAAGTTCTAAGGGACGAAACGTCGCACGAAAAAACAATAGCTGATTTGGCATATTTCCCCACCTAATATATATATATATATATATATATATATATATATATATATATATCTTAGAGGACTAAAAAAAAGATGAAATGAGGGAATGAGGAAAAAAAAAACACTAGAGTTCAAACACATTCAAACCCAACAAGTAATCTCTGTGTTTGTAGAGGGAAGGCTTACGAGATCTAACGTAAATGGACTCCGATGCTTTAAGATGAAATATTGAGTGCGACCTAGACAGTCAACACTCAAACCATACACACATTCCCTACTGTTTATAGCATGTGCTATGGAAGACCCGGATGTATTCCCCAGCTGACTACCAATAGCGGCCGGATTCAAAATTCTGGGGGGTAAATGTTGTTTAATTCTGAAATCCAAACGTTGAGATGTTGTTGTCATATCCACAACTACACTCAAATTTATATACAACGGAATTAATATGGTGTGGAGGTAAAACATCTTTACGAATGGATGACAAAATCGACGGGTAAAAAATATTACTCTCACATAAGAGGCAAAATAGCATTTACCGATGGAACGTGAAATTCGCCTAGCTAAAGTCACACCTTCCGTCCCAATATAAGGTAGACGTAAATAAATTGGACATTTTTTAACACAATGCGTCTTAACCTTATGAAAATTATCACTGACATTACTCAATATGTCCAAAGGATATCCATTTTTGGAAAGCCATCACTGTTCTTATGGACGAAAACATCCAAAAAGGACAAACAACAATTCGACTCCTTTTCAATGGTGAACTTTATGGACAGATCAACAGAATTTAGTACGGTGAGAAAAGAGACAGCTTCACCCTCATCATTAAAGAGGCAACAAGTATCATCCGCATAGCGATGATACATTGGAGGCTGATTAATACGAGAAAATAAGAGGGCCTCGTGAAAATCAACAAAAATGTTAGCAAGCGAAGGACCCAAAGGAGATCCCATTGCAACTCCGTCAATCTGATATTATTAAAACTGAATTCAACTGACGAGGTGGCGAACTTCATCAAATCAATAAACACTGTCTCAGAAAAATCCGGGGGAGACAATGAGGAACGGTATAACATGTCACAGCAGATATCCATTGTCTCAACCAAAGGGATGCAGATGAACAGCGAAAAAATGTCAAAAGAACACATGAAACCACTACTGAGGGGATAATTATGTATGGATTCAACAAAAGAAAAGGAATCCTTAACACAGAAAGAACTAAAGTGTAACAAAACAGGTTGGATTTTTGGTAACCCATACAAACGAGGACGAATAGACCCAGTGGGGCGAATTACCTCAGAAATATCAGAAGAAAGTAATCCATTTCCAACCCACTTTAAAAATTGCTTTTGAAACTTAACTTCTATAGAAGAAGTAGAGTCATGGGTCTCAACTGGATCTAATTTTAAGAACTTGGATGTATCGGTGAGAATAATATCCATTTTCAAAATATAATCGGAATGGTCCAACAAAACAACACTGGAACCCTCATCAGGTTTAGTAACAACTAGTTTGTGATTATTTCGTAAACCCTTAGTTACATACACGATGATGTTGTTCACCCCATTTAGATTCAGAAAAGACAACAGAAGAACCAGCATATAAATGGGCAAAATAATTAAGTTCCGCTTTAAGGTCACTGAGAGATTACGTGGAACGAGGCTTGAGTCTATGAGCATGCGCAAACAGAACCTTAAATTCAGTAAAAATCTTCTCACGGTCAGGCATTGGGAAAGGAAGACAAAATTCCAAACTATGAGCAAGAATACAGGTTTCAATTTGAGAAGGTTGATAAGAGGAAAAATTGAAAACAATTCCATTCCCAGTAGGTTCATCACTACATCCAAAACGCTTAAGAAACAAGAATTCCAATTTAGTCTTATTAGAAACAGACAGTTTTTTAGAATTAACTTCGTGTATGTAGCCAACTAGCCGGGAAAACCGAATCTGATCAAAATAAGAAAGTGTTGGAAAAAACTTTCTCCATAGATTCTTAAAGCTTAAATTGAGAAGACGAATTCTTTTAGAAAAAAATTCTATAGAATCATCTATAAAAATCTTCTCGATTTTTAAACTAGAATGAAGTTTCGAATTTTTAATTCGAAATAAAATATGGGAGGGACAGACATGCTTTTTTTAAACAAGCAAAAGAAACTCACGATGAGTGTCGACTGTTTTACCGTTCGGTCTAGGTCGCACTCAATATTTCCCCTTAAAGCATTGGAATCCATTTATATCAGATCTCGTAAGCCTTCCCTCTGCAAACAGAGAGATTGCTTGTTGGATTTCAATGTGAGTGTTTTTTTCCCCATTCCTTCATTTCATCCTTTTAATTCTCTAAGATATCCCCAGAAAATAAACTTGATAAGATCTGGGTCGAAACTGGTCGTTTTAGTTTTTAGTTAAAACACCATTAAAAACTTACTTATTCCTTGCTGTTATAAAATTCTGCACCATTAACAATCTGTTCAAGATATATATATATATATATATATATATATATATATATATATATGTGTGTGTGTGTGTGTGTGTTATACAGTAGATATGAACACTAATGGGCATGTTCCAATCCTCACAAATACGTTGTAAGTAAGTAAATTGTAAGTGGGGGTAATAATGCTGACTAAGTAGTCCATCACAAGCAGTAGTTTATCTACCTCATGCCGCTGGTGAGTATTGTATTTTGTTGATTTTATAAAAATTTCATTTTCATTTCCACCCTCCGTTTTGGTTATTCCTCATTCAATAAACCTTTCTAGGTAACAACAATATATATATATATATATATATATATATATATATATATATATATATATATATACTACAGTTCAATAATTTGGGTACCCTAGTGTTTTTTAAATAGGCCCAAAAAATGTAGTTGTTTTTTTTTTTAAATCAGATAAAATTATTATAGATGGATAAAAAATGAAAGAGGATATTTTATTATGACAAAAAGAAAAGAAGCATTTTATGTTTGGATTTTGGTCTCATTAAAGTAACCTCCTTTAGCCGCGATTACTACAGCAAAAATGTTGGTCTTTCATTGCAAAAGTTTCTTAAAGTATAAGTTTCGTAATTGATTCCATTCTTTTGTAAATAACTCTGAGAGATTTTTTTCACTCTGCTGGCAAATTCATCCCATGCCAACCCTGGGGCGGTTTCAAAGTTTTGAACAGTAGTGCATATATATATATATATATATATATATATATATATATATATATATATATATATATACAGACTGTTGCCGATGGGTGTTGACTTCAATGTCCACCTATCTATATATATATATATATATATATATATATATATATATATATATATATATATCCATATCTATATCTATATATATATATAGAGATATATCTCTCTCTCTCTCTCTATATATATATATATATATATATATATATATATATATATATATGTGTGTGTGTGTAAAGGTTAGCCTGAAGATCGCATTTAAGTATGAAACACACTTTCGCCATTGGAGGGCGATCTCAGTATGTACTTTGCTATTTACATATACTCTATACCTTATCTTGAGCAAGCACTTTTATCCATAAATATAGCATGCCATAAAACTATATTTTTATCACCCCCCCCTATATATATATATATATATATATATATAAAGAGACAGGGTGGACATAGAAAGGCATAGAACATTGACAGCCATATATATGTCAATAACCAAAAAAAAAAAAAAAACGATCCTCAATATTGAACACTTTTCCCTCATAAATTTCTAAACTATATATACAGGGTGATTGAAAAGTAGTCCCCCGTTTTAAAATACTTATAATTTATTTATTAACAATAATTTTTTAAAGAAATGAACATAAGAGGAAAATATTTAACATGAGGTTTCATTTAAAATTCGATATGGGCACCAAATTTTTCTACCAGCTTCTCGAGTCGCCCAAGAATCGCGTTAACTGATTTCACCAGAAACTTCCGTGATAATGAAGAGAGAACTTTTTGTATTCACCCTCGAAGTTTTTCCAAAGTCTTGGTTTAGTATAATAGACATGTTCCTTTACCATTTCCACCCCAACAAAGTCACATGTTTTTAAGTCAGGACTTCTGGCTGGTCACTCATACATGAAATAGGGGGATACTTTTAAATCAAGCTGTAATACCATGCAAAAGTCAACGGCAAATTTAAACTATAATACATTTTTAATAAAGGATCATCTTACAAATTAATGTTTTTACCCCTTTTTCGTAAATGATACATTGACCCTACGAGTATCATTTACATAGCTAAACTTCCTCATCTGTTTCGAGGGTTTAAAATCTGAGGAAACAAAAATGGCCGTATATAAGCATCAGACTACTTTGGATAAATTAAACGCAATGAGGTATAGTTTGTCTAAATTTTCAAAGAGAAAATGCATTTTACCTATATTATTGTTAATCATATCAGCACAATTTGCGTTAACAATTATTAGAATTCTTTAATCAATTGAAATCATGGCTAAAAACACAAAAGAAACCAGTATGAAGATAATGTAAATGTCTGAATATGAGTCAGGGAAAATAGCTACGAAATTTAGAATATCAAGATGTGCAGTTTCTCAAGTTCTTTCGAAGTTTTGGCGTAACTGGAGATATATTGTATCGATCAATATCTAGTACTTCCTCGAAAACGACAGCAAAAGACGGTAAACTGATTAGAACAGAAAAAGATCAACCAAAAATGTCTGTAAGTCAACTAATGGATGAATGTAGCTTATCCAATTTGGTGTCAGTAGACAGCGTTAAACGCATTCTTCGAGAAAATGCATTCGTCGGATATATAGCTACTAAAAAATCAGGATTAAATAAAAAAAAATCGATGGCCACATTAGAGTGATCGGATATTTAATTGGAGTAAAATCCGATTCATCCATGAAACAAAAATTGAATCGCATTTTAAGAAAGAATTTGTTAGAAGCCCGAAAGAGAAAAGAAATGGCCTCCTTTATACGACAAAAAACGTTTAGAGGCCAGAATATCGCCGGCATTTGCTCGCATTCGAGCATCAGAATGCCCATCCTATCTCCCTGTTGCACTCGAAAGTCTCTGTCGCTCGGATAATTCCACAGCAGGAAGGCCGACTTGCAGCAAGGATCTCCCGGGTCTCAGCATCGATGTCGGCCTGTGTCAGTGATGTTTTCAGCTTAGCCTTGTAGCGTCGTTTTGGGCCTCCTCGTAGCCTCTTACCGCTGGCGAGTTTTCCAATCGTGGGAGTCGAGTGGGACGGATCAAGGTGACCAAGCCTGACCCCGTCGACCACAGGGTCATTGCCATTGGACTGGCTGAAAAGTGGTAGAAAGCGAAATCAAACTGATTTTGACGAGGCCATTCACGTGATTTTGATTTTGGTAGACAACTTTAAGCAATGAAGAAGTCCACAGTTGCGTCGGGCTGTCGGAAACTTGGTCTGTCAAAGTCCGCCTTGCTTATGCCAGCCCGAGCGGCGCTGCTCTTTTCCGCCACTTTGGCCATTGAGATTGTGTAGATCTTTGACTATTCCAACGTTGGGGTCTTCGAGGTTTGGCCACGTTCAGTCTGGCTCTTCCTCCTCGACCTTACCGCCATGGATTTGGAACACCCAAGTCATCTACCATGCCAGTGAACGACTATATATATTTTACATTTTAAATTTTTGAGCTTCTAAAACACGTAATGTTCCCGGGGTGTGATTGATAAACTATTGTCTAAATTACGCAAAAAAGAAAATAACACTGTCAATTCATTTTAGCAAATATATTTACCAAAATTGCAGAAAAATATCTAAAGCAAATTTATTCAATAAAATCGCCATTGGCTTCAGTCACGGCCTCCAGACGACTTCGGAATCTCCTGGGACTCTTCTGGGTGGTCTCCTTGTTTAAGTTAGTGAATGTTGCCATAATCCTTGCCTTCACTTCATATTTGGAGGTTAAAAAGAGTTTTGTTGGTCTCTTGCACAACTGCGCCTCACATATAATAATCAAGGGGGTTGCAATCTGGGGATTTAGACGGTAAAGGGTGATGTGGTCGCAGAAACTGACAGCCATGACTGGTTACTCCTGTTTGTGTGGCATGGTGCAGGCTTCTGTTGCCAGACATCATAGGGTTTTCCGGCAGACACACTCTTGATCCAGGGAAGCACTACCTTCACAAGGCACTTGATGTAGGCCTCCGTGTTGAGTCTGAGGCCCTCACTAACAAATTCCGGAGATCTTTTCTCACCAGAACGACAAGAGTGAGTTTTCCGAGCTGCTATGATCAACATTAAACTCATCCAACTCTTTCCGAATCCTCTGCACTGTCCTCAGTTTGACATCTAAACGCCCAGAAATGTTCGTTTTGGATTGTCCGGTGCGAATTCCAAGCAGTATAACATGCCGTTTCCAAAATTCTATAAATTGCGTCTTTTTGCTCTTTTCCGCTTAGACGCTGCCCAACTAACCCTAATATACTGTACAGTGCACCCCCCAAAAAATCCAAAAACAAATAACGCACATGTACTAAATTAAAGTATGAAATGTCGACAATTTGCCTTTTGCGCCCTTTATATATAGTGTGCTGTAGTGAAGGTCTAGTGTATAATGCTTTGTGTATATATATAAAAAGTGACGGTTCTAGAAAGTTGATAAAACTCGAAGGGAAATTAAATAGAATAAAATGCATTGAACTGCAGTTTTTTTTTGTTAATCTAAAGTGACGAAATTTTTCAAGGAATGAGCTTCATGCCATAAAGAACCTGCAACGCGATGATATCTGTCTGGCGAAAATATACACGTATGACAATATTGATAATGGCAATGTTAATATTAGCCGTTTCCCTATAAGGAAATATTTGGCATTCATTGCTTATTGTTTCCGCTCGAAATTTCTAAAATCTTTCTCTTAAAATATTTTTTAGGAAAACAGGATTCTCAAGTCATGTAGATGTTTTCGCGTTTACCAGTATTGGTGTGGGTGTCCCTCCTAACCTTTTGTTTGAAGTCGTGTTGAATATCAACCTCTTGATTATGTCATTATTTTCTCTTAGATGTTATATGTGCTATCCATTTTTGTTGTTGCCTCTGTTGGGAGTCCTAAAGTGATGTGGCTTCTGTTATTTGTGATTGGTCAACGCAAATAAAATATTATAAATATTACCGAGCAGATGTAGAGTTCTTCGAATCGTCTTAAGAATTATGGGAGCTCTGCTTGAGAGAATGGAACCGTATACCCACAAATGTTTGGTTTACAGTGCGGTTCAGGAAATCCTGGGACCACTCGAGGTAGAATGTTACGTTAGGAGGTATTTTGTGCGGATAGCAGGGGAAGATAAACGGTTAACCCTAGATTTGAACAGGTTAAAATTTGTAGTGATCGGAGAAACATCCTCTTGAGAGTCGGTTTCACAGAGCAGTGGAAGAAGCTGTTCAAGTGGAACATAATGGAATATAGAGAGAATCTAAGAGGTTTTCTATAATGTAAGTGGCATAGTGAATCCTAGCCTTGAAGGTTAGAACTGTCAGTACCAAGGAATATAGATCGTCCAAGTACCTTCCGTGATCACAGTGATAGAGCAATGAGTGACTTGCTACATCCCGTCTGTGAAAGAGATATTGCAGGATGAAAAAGAATTCCTAACCCACAAAGACTCGGCGACGCTTTTGGACTCAGTTGAGGCTGAAGAGTACGTTCTGGTCAACAGACTAGTTAACCCTTTCAGCCCTGACCACCGCTTTACCGGTGGTAGAATAAAATGACGTAATGTCCAGCCATCGGTTGAACATTGGTAGAAAAAATGACTTAATGCCTAGGCACCGGTTGAACAGTGGGTAAACACTTGTAACTATTGTTATATCTACGTGAAATATTACATATCAATTATTTGCGAATTTTGACTCGGGAGGTCAGGCAGAAAGGTTAAAATTGTTCAAGAACGCACGGTTCAAAGGGTTAAATCTGTGAAAAGAATTGGTACAAAACATTCATTTACAAGTAGATTGAGTTGTTTTTAACGGCTTATCAACCATTTGCGTGTTATTTAAAGCGAGGAAAAAAAAGCAATGATAACAAAGTTGCAATATGAGCTCTGGTAAAAACATGAAATGATAACAGCAAAATTGCAATATGAGCACTGTTAAAATAGTTGCTGAAGTCATTAGGTTTATAATACCCAGAAATTCATACCCGGATGTGCTTAAGGACACATGTATAAAGGCGTTGGTTAGATCCAGTGACAGTATCCAAAGATTGTGAGTTCAATACCCGGTTAAGGCAGTGGAGAACTTTCAGAGGCGAATTAACAGGAGATAACTGAAAACTGACATCCATTAAATATGGCACGTGGAACTAGAACAGTCTACCCCGGTGAGCGAAATAAAGGGTTCAGTTCGAAATTCCAACCACCTGTAGAAGGCCGGAGCGTACAACGGCCGAAAAGTTGTGATAAATATGGCGACAAAGATGAGGACAATAGTCCGAATAATGTAAATGATGTACATAATACCTCATCTCAGAAATATAGACAGACTCCAAAAAATAGATTGTAAGAAATTTTTTAATTTTTTTTTTTTTAGATAATAATGGTTTAGTTATACAAGTCTTACTAATTAACCTATACCTGGGGGAGAAGAGGTGGATTCATACCTTCGCGTTGTGCATTAATTGATTTATTTTTAACTAATAAAGCGTTGGAAATTATTTAGCCCGGATCCCTGAAGATACCAAAAGGTAGTGTGATCGGCTGATCTCTAATTTTTTATATATATATATATATATATATATATATATATATATATATATATATATATATATATATATAGATAGATATTATTATTACTAAGAGAAAAAACAAGAACAACATCTATTCCATACCTGAAGATGTCTGTAGGAACAGACGAAAGCTTGTAGTAAAAATAAGAACTAATACGGCAGAAATTTATAGAAACAAAGATCTTTTCATTCATAACGGATTCGGAGGTTTTTGTATATTATTTGAATTGTTTGCGACGATGGATTTCTCGCCAATTAAATCATTAACCTTTGCATTTGTTTTTGTGTGAATAATTCACGAATATATAGATATATATGTGCGTGTGTGTGTGTGTGAGTGAGTATGTGTATTCATGTTTTGAAAGGATTAATTTTTGATATTTATTAAAATTATATTTTGTGGATACTCCTGTTTAACTTGCTGTCCGTGTTTTTTCTTTTGTTATTAATTTAACTGTTAATATAAAAGAAAGGAATAGCTACCCAAACAAACGTACCCACGTTTATAGTAACAAGGAAAAAAAAATGGATGTACACGAATCCCTCGATTAATGCGCATTCAATTAATGCGTTTTCGATTAATGCGCTAAAATTTTTTAACACCAAAAATGGATTAATGCAAACATTAGTGCACTAAAACATTCTACAGTTTAACTATCATAATTGAAAACTGATTTTTTATAGTTACCGATTATTTAAAAATTTTCTAAAATTTAAAAATGGAAAATGGGTATACATTTATTCTGTTAAGAAAATGGATGGTTTTTTAAATAGATAAATTTTATAATGTAATCCGATAATAAAAAGTACATTATTAAAATTTGTTGAATATTTTGATTTTTGTCATGTTTATTTTGAAGGAATAAGGAAATTTCTGATTATTGGTAAAATAATTGAACGATTTAATTAAATAGAAAAATTTACATTTATCAAAAAATATTTAAAAGATATATGCATTTACTACAGAAGATGGTAAACGAAGTTTTCAGGTTAAAATACTGATGATTATGATATGTTCGGAAACTGAAGGGACATTTCTCAGTACCGCCAATTATATGAAGAACAGAAAAAGTGCATGCGGCAAAGCACTCCGAATAAATTTTTCATAAAATTAGATTAATGAAGACATTGATTTATATATGTACTTTTAATTTTAATTAAAATTAAGCAAATTTGAAATTAATTTTGAATGAGAGTAAAGCTTGAGGTATAAATTATATAATTTTCTATAAAAATGTGTTTTCGATTAGTGCGTATCTTTTAAGGTACACATTAACCGCATTAATCGGGGGATTCCTGTATGACAAAAAAATGTATTTTTCAAATATAAATACGTCAACTAGAGTATTTCTCGAAGTTACGTAAAACTCCAATATCAAAAGAGGCGATTTTTTCTTTATATCTAATAGCATGTGTTTTATATCTTGACCAACTTATCAGTTCTTGCTTAATGGCGATAACTAATTTGCGTCGTCATCTTCAAAAAATAACATTTTTCCCCCCAAATTGTTTTATTATACCTTTCTAGTCTGGCCATTTGTGATCTTTATAAATTAAAAGTTATTTTATTGATAACCTTTATAATTCAATTGCTTAGTTATTCAAATAAAACTATTTTTTGTCTTGAAAGTGGTAACTACCTCAGAATTTCGATCACAGAATAAATGTATATAAGAACTATGTAAAGAGAATTAAGAAATATTGACTTTTCTAATGGTATATATTTTAAATTTAATATTGTGAATTATATTAT
>CAHIKZ030000171.1:287500-292500 GCA_903632075.3 Acanthosepion pharaonis
TTGTCTCCAGTTTGAGAGTTAATTATTTGCCCATAGCTGGGATCTTAACAAATGCTACCACTCCGAGTCAGGATGGAACGAGGAACACCAGCAATTAAGAGGTGGTTCCACGTTTCTCAAAACCTCCTGATCAGAGGCCTTGCTCTTGGACGTAATTTATCGTCTTACCCAGGAGGTGGATGTTGTTTATCATCATACCCAGGACGGAATAGCAATCGTGAAAAACGTTTCCATGCAGGAAAGATGAGACATTCTAACTAGTCAGCATCGAAATTTATAAAAAAATAAAATAATTCTTAAAAAAATTTCTCAAGAAAATGTGTATTCCAGTAACTGTTTTATGTCTTCGAATATTGATCTTTGTTTCCTTTCTAACCATTCTTTTACCATTGTGTGGAAAGAAGGTATTTCGAGTATTTCATTATTCTATCGCCTAACAGCAAACAAGTGGCCAAGTGGTTAGAACGTTGGCTTTCTGATCATGAGACCCGGGTTCGAATATCATCAATGTTGATTTGTCAAGAAGGTGACTTTTTAATATCACGCAGCACATTTGGAAAATGTCTGAAATCCATACACGGGTTCATCCAATCCGTGTAAGTAAAACTGGGTAGAAATTGGGAACCGTTAATGCTAGTCAGAAGTCATCGTGACCGAGGGTTTGAATGTTCTGTTTCAGTGGCTAAGGCTATACTGGTGCCACTGGCGACTTTTGCCACCGGAGAGGATTTTGTTTTTGTATACGTGTCAGTCTCTTGCAATTTATTTTACAACTGCAGCTGAAATTTTGAACGTTGTGTTAACCCGAAGAAAAGATAGTTGAAGTTTATAGCCACATAATGAGGAATGTGGGATCGGGAAATTTGACACTGACAGGACAGTTTGAGGGCAAGATGGACAATGGAAAACAACGCATAACATAGTGAGCTTGAGTAAATGGATGGCGGAACAGGGTTTAGAAGAAATACAAAGACAAAAGAGAAAAACGAAATTAATAAGAGTTGCAATGGACAGGAAATTGTGGAGAGCTGTGATCGGCTACGTTTTGAGGGGAAAAAGAAGAATACTAGATTTTTGGTAAGGTTTCATCATTTTACAGTTGAAATGCTTAAACGTAACCGTAACTTCTATTCTAACAGTTTATTCTCTCGTACTTCTTGATTGTGGAACTCTCTTCCGGCTTCTTGTTTCCATGTTAAATTTGAAGTTCAAAAAATAAAATTTAATAATTGTTATTTTCCATCTTTTTGTTCTTTTATTGTTCTCTCTCGTTAAAATAAAATAAAGTAAATAATATCAGATTCTTGCAAAAGTTTGTGCTCGATTAGAAATATAAAAACAAAACCTTACATACTTACAAAAAAAAAAAATTATTACTCAAATATATTATCTCCATTGTTCAACACACCTGTTTATGCTATTTTCGTAGACACTTCGTGTTTTTGTTGGAAGATGGTTGTCAGGTAATTTTCCACTGACTGTGGTCCCCAAACGATTCGGCGTGCCTTATCGGTGCGACGAAAGATGATATCAGGTGAGACAATCATTGAAAGACAATCAAAAATTTAAAACAGTTTTAAAACATACTATGCCAAAAATAAATATGATTTCAAAATTAAAAATATTATTATTGATTACTTGTAATTGTATGCATGACATCCAGTATAAATAGTTATAAATAAATATTGATTTTAACATTAATGTTCTTGTATTATATCAAATATTAAGAATATAGTAATTAGAATCCGCAAATTGACGGAGAGAGTTATCAATGATAATGTTCTGACTTTTAATCTGTGATTATCTCCCCTTATCGTGCTCTGTTTTTATATATTGTTATTATCTTTAAATGTCATTTTTATCACATAAAATTTCGTCCGGTGCGAGCAAATTTTAATTCTGTAAATGCGGACCAGAGAAAAAAAAAGTATGGGAATCCCTGATTTAGAGGGTAAAATATTTATCATTTAAATTGTTCTCTAGAGATTGGAAAAACTGTTAATCTGAAGAAGCAAAGTCAAGAGAATACAGTGGGTGCTGGGTTTTGGGGATTTTCAATTTTTACTCTTTAAGGCTTTGCAAAGTCCATTTTCTACCATGCTGTCCTGCGTTGTCGTGGTGTAAAATGAAACCTCTTCTAGAACACAAGTTTCTTTAAATAGCGAAAGACAACTGAGATATCGATTTTCAAACTCTTAGCAATCTCTTCCGTCGAAATCTGTGGTTTATTCTTCACAATGGTAAAGAGTGCGCCTTCATCGATGTCAAGAGGTCGCCACGAGCCTGGTTGATCGTTTAGGTTAAAATCACCCTGACGAAATCTACCAAACCACATTTTAAGCGTCTGAAGATCTGGATCACGATACAAATAACCCTCCTGAATGTTTTTTTTTCTGAAGTACCGACGTTTATTCCTTTTTGGAATTCATTGAGCAGATGGTGTAAGTACAATTTTTCATCCTCCATCTTTAAGGCGTTCATTTGAGGACAAAACGTCAACATTGAACAAAGTCTGACTCGTAGCTGAACAATGAAAAGTTTCAGTCTCGAACACACCAGAAATCAGCACCAAAAACAAACGCCAAAATGTCAAGTTCTGGTCATTGTATATTAACAATGAATATTAGACAAAAAATTTTTTAATGATCTCATAATAACGCCTCATTCCTGATACTCAAAAACAAAACGAGATATATCTAACGAAGGATAGATAGATAGATAGATAGATAGATAGATAGATAGATAGATAGAAAAAAAAAGATATGTAGAGAGAGAAAGGAAGAAAGAGAAGGAAACAGAAAGAGAAGGAGAAAGAGAAAGAGTGATAATGAGAGAGAAATTGGTGGAAAGTTATTCCCACGGAATGGGGACAAAACTACTATTCACCCCGGTATGATTTTGAAATCTGAACAACCATGGCAATGATGGCACTAAATCATGCGCATACGATAAGATCTGTAGCAGAGCCTTTTGACAACATCCGACAATTTTCGTTCCCCAAGTATTTTATATTTTGAAATAAGAGATTTTCGAAAGACAGATAATATACGAGAACTGTAATATTTTGTAGATATCAGGATCAATTTATTACAAAAATGGTACGAGAATTATCACTTCTGTCATTCCCAGTGTTTGCCCACACAAAATATTTTAGACCCAAATAATTGCAAACGTCTAAAGGTTTTCACCGGACAGGACACGTCCTTTGCTGGGAAGTATCTTTGATACTTTCCAAATATATGCATGCCATAACATTAAGCTTGGCTTAAAAGAAAGGGGTTTCCCTGATTAGGAACCGAATACGACACACCCATCGCTGGCAAAGTATCTTGGTAACATTCTCCAAACCGTGCCATACATTAAGCTTTCATGGAAAGAAATTGTTCTGTTAGATTAAGAACGGAATAGGACAGTTCCACAAAAGAATAAAAAGAGAAAAGCTTTTCGAATGCTGTTCAGGGATACGTTTTATGTAGCAAGACATTCAATCTCTAAGCTAGTTGGCATTAATTTCACTGTTCGCAAGAACAGGTGGGTATAAAAAGAAACTTGTATCCACTAAATTTAACCTTTATACTAATAAGAAATAATGTTTTAGATAATATATTACCTAAATTCACACACACACACACACACACACACACATATATATATATATATATATATATATATATATATATATATATATATATATATATATATACATATATATATCCTGGTTCTACAACCATGTGTTTCCTATATTCAACATCTCACTCTCTTACCACCTACCACCGATCACAATTTTTTAAATTTGAGGTCATTTTCACACAACGAGAAATCAAACAAGGAACGGATTTTTTTTTTCTTTTAATGCCACCTACAAAGTGAATCAACCCACCTCAAAAAAACTAATGTTGGATAGTCTCCACCGTCCCTCTGTTTATTTCTCGCATCCGCTGATAAAGAACACAGGCGTGCTCGAAAATTCCCAACTTGGAACCTCAATCTCCGTACTTCATTTTTGTAACCTGGTTAATCTTAATAAATGTTTTTCGTACTAATTACATCGATATCCTTTCGTTTGACTTTGTTTTATTGACCAACTTATCTATTCTATATATATATATATATATATATATATATATATATATATATATATAAAAAAATATAATGTAGTGGTTCCAACGAGAGAAAAGTATGTATATTAAAAAAGAAAAAGGTTTTTCATTTTTTTTGGTTGTAATGTGGATTTATTTTTTTTTTCTAAATAAATCCACATTACAACCAAAAACGTTTTACATTTTTCATTTTCTTTCTATATATATATATATATATATATATATATATATATATATATATATATAACGTTTCGTATACAAACCTGAGCAGATATACGTTTCGTGATATACGTTTCGTTAGTGTATTTTGAAGGCAAAAGGAAACGTTGCTTTATTGTGAAGGTCTTCGTGGCCGAGTTGTTAAAATACGCATGATCAAACTATGGAAACTCCTGCAAAGTGGGGACGAAGTTTTGAATCCTGTCAGAGGTCAGGTTTTTCTCGAGGACGCAGGTCGGTAGATAAAATACATATTGTTTAAGCTAAACGGAGCGTCTACAGTGATCCTATAAAATTAACGCTCTAAGTAAAAAAAATATATATGTTGGATTAAAAAAAAAAAAAACAGAATCTCGTATTTTTATTTTTATGCGTATCCAAGCTCTGATCAAAAAGAATCGGGCCTGGGACTATAAAAAGCAAAAGTACACCACATATTAAATTCGGCATTTAATCTTTGAACGTTATTTTAAAACCACACACTTCATCCAGCCTAATTTCCATTGATGAATCCATTCCATTCTTTTTTCGAACAGCTTCACAACTAACTCGTAGCATTCACTTGGATTACCATGAGGTCTTGAAATCCGGTTCCTTTCAAGTGAAAATTGTTTTTTATAAAGAGGAAAAATCGCAATGGACGAAATCTGGGAAATATGGTGGTTGTCGAAATTGGGGAAT